>APFE030666670.1:60927-89902 GCA_000404065.3 Pinus taeda | reverse complement strand
TGCACCAAAATGTACATATCTGATCTGCAAACTTGCCGCCCCTGAAATCCTGCAAAAGTAAAAAAAAAAAAAAAAATTCTCCACCTTTGTGCCCAAGAAAGTGCTCTGATACCACTTGTTGTAGATCTAACCCGGAAATATTATAGATCTGATATGAAATTATAAGACAATGCAAATAAACCCAGAAATAATATGAATGATTCTTTATTGATCAAACCCTTATGGTAGGGCAACACCGTACATTCACTCCTTAAGGAATGAGAACACTCCACAACCTATTCATACAAGAATACTTCTCTTCATTTCTCTCCATGTGGAGTCTCTAGCCTCTATATAGGCCTCATACATACAAAAACATGCATCATTACCATGGTTTCCTCATACCATCAACTAATACCATGGGCCCCTTACATTATTATTAACTACTTGTGGTCCCTTACATGACATGGGTTAACCACCTTATTTATTACTATGGCCCATCCCATTATTACATTATTACCTTGGGTACCTCCCTCGGTACGCCATATTACCCCCCTAGGTATATAACAATAAGCTTCTATTTTCCTACCATTTTATTTAATTGATTGGAAAATACCTATCTATTGGTGTTTGCATTCTACTAACAAGTAACTTATGAGTGACTTGCAACTTCATATTTTCATTTAACCACCATAATAGAGCATCTCCCTTAAGGAAGGAAACTTATTACTATTTTTTTCATTTTCCAATATGGAGTAATATGTCTTAAAATTATGATCTATTATCTATGGTATCAAAGGTGAACCTATGACATTACTAGGTTGGCATAACTTAAAGGTCTAGGAAAATAATATTTTTGTCACCTCATTATAAACAAAATTTGTATTTAGTATTATATTTGTATTAAAATATATCTTACATCCATGACTTCATAAATTAAACACATAAACTCTAGAAAATGTAAAGTTCTATAAAAACTATAAATTTTATCAACCATATTTCTTTGTCATGTTATACTAAGTAAATTATTACCACAATTTAATATTTAATGGTGAGACAAAGAATACCTATTCTTATACAAGTACAATTTCATCATATTTCTTTTAATGAATCAACAATTCAAAAAGATGTTTTATTATTTTCTATTGATGATATGTTAAGCCACATTATATAAAAAAATGTATAATATGACATTATACATTGAATATATTTTTAAAACTTATGGTTAACATTTTTGTCATGGCATGCCATCTTATTTTTAAGAAAGAGCAGCCACTTAGACAAGCATGTTATATAAGCGTATAGACATCAAAGCAAGGCCTCTTCTTTTATGACAATTTCCTTTGGACATTTGAATGATGATGAGAACCAAATAATTTTATTTTTAAAGTCTTAATTAGAGAATATTGGATTGATGTGCCTTAAAATGTGACAGGTAGATTATACAAAATGTTGATTAGTAAGAGTTTATGAGAAGTTTTGATCTAGGTGGATGTTGGTGGCCACCTGCCTATCTCACTTGGACCCCCACAACTGTCTCTTTCAGTTTCCAGTTTCCTTAATTGTAGCATAGTTTGTTATTTTTAGCCGTTTTTCAGCTCCCGAACTTCCAGAGCTGTTTTGAGGCCCTAAACGATGTTTTTTTGGGAAACTAAGAGCAACATGGGTCCATGGATTTATGTTTCTTATCCCAAAGTTGTAGTATTCGGATAGATCTTTCTAACAAGGTATTGTACGCGTCAAACGAAGATCGTATGGCAAAGTTATGACCCCGAGAAGTTGATGTACCAATTTACCCAAAACGGGGCCCATAGTTTGTTGTTTCATCTCCTAGGGTTAGGTTTTTGGACGTTTAGGGTTTTCCATTATTTCTCAACAATAAATAGGCCTTCAAGCCTCACTGTAAGATAGTTCAGAGCCATCACATCTCTTCTAAAAAATAAGCTACCATTGCCTAGTTGGTTTATTTCTATTTCTGCTTGTAAGCATATTTCATTATTTTACATTAATGAAATGAAGTATTATTTCTGCTGCATCTTGGTATTTATGGTTATATCTATAATTTGTTGTGTTCCTGTTTAAATCTGATCAAGTTTGTTAAGTAAATCACCATTAAATATAATACTTGTATTGAAGTGTTGAAAATGGTTCACCAAATGACAAAGTGAAATATAAATATTATATTAAGATATGAACCATACACCTTATTAATAACCCAAATAGAATTATAGTCCAATTCTTCAGACTTAAACAAATGCATTGTTGTTTATCAACAATGAAGATTTTGCAATATGAACTAGCTTCAAACATCAATGGTGTTTTATTAATGATTCAAGAGTTGCACAAAGAATCAATCTTAAGTATTCTTAAGTATTCAATTACTTAAGCTAGCTACATATCAATAAAGAATCATATATGAGAAACTAAACAAGTAATTAATGAATAATTGTCACAACCATGTATGGAAAAATCAAACAATCAACCTCACTCATAAATCTGAGGACTAAATGTCATGCAATGAGTATGAGTTGATTGGGAACTCTGTGTATGATATAGTTTCAAAGAACATTTACCAAAAAATACCATATAATATAACCGTAATGTTGGAAACAAAACGGGTTATGACATTTTGATGCACAAATGTGTTAGTTGTTAAATTCTAATAAATAAATAATGATCTATATCAGATTTCCAAATGATAGTGCACAAACTTATACATCAAAGTGCTAGTGATAAAAATTGACCAGAAATGGATATTACAGTGTTATGCAAAAATTAGAATCTGAAGTGAACTTTGACCATTTAATGTTCAAACAAAATTGTCCACATAATTACAAAATTGAGCATATATTCATAAACTAATATAAGAATTTTCCAGTGATCAAATCCAAATCATTATTACATATTACAACCATTATACTAATCCAAATCATTATTACATATTACAACCATTATGTCATTCGTGAAAGCCAAATCATTATTACAACCATTATTCATTGGAAATCCCTTTGAAGATTGACCATACTTGCAAGTTAATTGACCATACCTGAGTACAAGTTATAGTGGTGTGTTGGTGAATTTTGGTTTTTTTAAAGGTAGCGTTGGTGATTTTTTTTTGGTTTATCTAGATCGCATTAATTTTAGGCATTAATAGAAAGTAATTAGTAAATGGCATGGACTAATCCACAGGTAGAGAAAGAAGCAGCAAAGCATCTTGGACAAGTAACATTGTTCTTATTTTGTACACATGGGATTAGCATCCGGTAACACATTCATTGTATTTAGAAGGTGATTTTTTATCAATATGTTATCAAAATACTATTAAACTAAGTATAAAGACTTGTGATTTTTTGGTCTTTTGTACACAAACTTTTGAATGTGTGGTGATCAAAACATTTATCATGTAGGTATTTAAGATACAACTAAAAATGGCATGAATGAAGTTGAAGGATTAACTTATAGGAGTAAAAGTGAGGTATGTCATAACTACCTAAAGCTAAGAACACATCATGTTAGTTAGGTGTTTGGTTTTTGGAATGAATGTGCAACTAATATTTGTATTGTATTTTTCAATTCTGCATTTCAAGAAGAGAATGGTTATTTATTTGTTTGATGTACAACAATGTTTTGGAATGAATGTGCAACTAATATTTGTATTGTATTTTTCAATTCTGTATTTCAAGAAGAGAATGGTGATTTGCTTGTTTGATGTACAACAATGTAGGGCCTCTCTTTGAGCAAGAAGAAAAATAAGGTAGTGGTCATAAAGACACGGTAAGGGAGTGGTTTAACATATGAGATATGGCTAACATTACTGAGGTGAATATGTACAAAGCTAATTCCACCTCTATGGTTAGCCCCACTAGTGTAAGAATCATGGCATGTTGGCCTTATATGCTATCCTAGAGATTCCTTCACAACTAATGTGGGATAACAAACAATAGGAGAAGAGATTCTATGGTCATGGAAGAAATTCCAAGACACAACAATATAACCATATTGGAATATTATTTCACATGCACACACTTATTCAACACATCTTATAGAGGAGGAGGGGAAGGTCAATCAAACAAGCATATTAACTTTACAATCAATCAACCATTATATTAATAGGAGACACCATTCCCTTATTGTTTCATCCATTAGCATAAGGAGCATGATATGTTGGGACTTACATGTTATTGTAAACCAACCCTCACAAACAATGTGGGAGAACAACGTCATAGAAGCAATTCCAAGTCTTCATAGTCTAAGAATATTTGATTTTTTTCACAAAAACCCACCCACAAAATATTTCCCACATGGGAGAAGGAGAAGGATAAGCAAGAACAAATATATTCATACCATAACCAATCAACCATTATGTTAGTAGGAGACATCACTCCCTTATGGCAACCCCCATTGACTTATGGATCATGATATGTTGAAACTTGCATAATATCATCAACAAACCCTCACAACCAATATAAGATAGCAACACTACCAAACCATTACATCATTCTTGACATAAGAATATTCATGGTATGTTGAAACTTGTACAATGTCATGAACAAACCTTGTCAACCAATGTAAGATAACAAACCAAACAAGAAAACATTTGTCATTATAAATATACTAACTCCTAATAAATTAAGCAAAATAATTTACAATCACTCTTAACCATTGAAAAAAAATATTTTTTATGTTTGTTAGATAATATCTTTTCTTTTAGTGAATCTTATTGTTGAGATATTGACCTAAACTTAGACTCAAAAATATCCAATTTATTTTAATATTCTCTTTAAAAATAAAAAAATAAATACTCAATATCCGAAAAAATTCTTTTACATTAATTAACTATTTATATATATATATATATTCTTTAAACCCTTTATCATACATTAAAAACTTAATTAGATGGATGTACAAATCACATCCACAACTTTTTTAAGCATCATATACAGTTTTCTAACAGAGATAACTGTACCTCTTTATGTTGAGTTGTATTAATAATATACAGTTTAAACTTTTGAGTCAAAACTTTGTTGCTCCATTAAATTAAGAAAAATATGTTGTCATTTTTGTTTAATAGGATTGAAATCACTCTCAAATATTAAGTCCACATCGTATCAAAGATGTTGCATTTGGAGGCGTTGAATGGCTCCAGCGTTGTAAAGTTATCTCATTAAACAATGTTTTCCTGGTCATTAATTACTAACAGCCCATGAATGGGCAAATTCTAGTTAGTTGAGCTTTTTTTTTAAATATCTGTACAAGAATTTATTTCTTAGTGATAATGATTTTCACAATATTTTCTTCTAAAGATATAAATAAATATGTTTTGATTTGATTTTTTTTATTAATTATATTTTTTTATAAAATAATTTGTTTCGGGAATTAGATAGAGACTAGATAGATTTTAAAAAATTTGAATTTGTATATATAAATATTGGTAAAATTTTAATATGTATATATAGATATTTATTTATGGTATATTTATACAATAAATCTTTTTAGGTGTTCAATGCATATGTATTTTAAAAATGTAATTTTGGATTAATAAGAACTTGTTACTTTACATATATATCTATATATTAAATTGGATTTTATGGACAGTTGTTCAAAAACTTTGTTAAAATACTAGGATTTTAATTTCTCAATATAGATGTTTCCACATTTCTTTCTTTAAGATTGAAATAATATATTTTGATTTGATTTTTATAATTATTTTTTTAATTAATCTATTTAAAATTGATAAGAATCTAAAATAATATTTAGAATTGTTGAATCGTAAATATAGATATTTATATTGTATAATTCATATACAATAAAGATATTTTAGGGTGTTCAAGTTATATATGCATATGTATTCAAAAATGTAATTTGATTAATGAGAAATTGCAATTGCACAAAAAAATTATATAGTTCTATTTTAATGAAAGTTGTCTAACAAAAATTATTTTAAAATATTAGGGAATTTATTGCAGTGATGGGTGATTTTCCAAAATCTACTTCCTTTAAAGATATTATAGAATATTTTGATTTGATTTTTTTATATAATTACTGTTTTTTTATAATTTAAAATTTATTTAAAATTTGATAGAAATATAAAAGATTCTTTAGCATTGTGAATTGTAAATATAAGACATTATACGGGTATATTTTATATACAATAAGATGTTTTAGGGTGTTCAATTTATTTATGCCATATGTATTCAAATGTATTTGATTATAAGAAATTGCATTGTACAAAATTTTATTGATTTCAATATGAAGTTGTCAATAAATTATTTTAAAAATATTAGGAATTTAATTTGTGAGTGATACATGGTTTACCAACAATCTCTTTTTTAAGATATAACTAGATGTATTTTGATTATTTTTATTAATTAATTTATAATTAAATTTATTAAATTCGATAAGATAATAGATTTTTAGAATTATGATTGTAAATTAATTTACCATGGTTAATTTCTATTACAATAGGGATATTAGGGTGTTCAATTTTATGTATATGTATTTAAAAATGTAATTTGATTAATAAGAAATTGCAATTGCACAAAAAAAACATATAGTTAAATTGTATTGACAGTTTTCCAAAAAAAAATTAAGAATTTATTTCTCAATGATAGATGATTTTCACAATCTCTCCCTTTAAAGATATAAACAAATATATTGTGATTTGATTTTTTATTAAAAAAGTTTTTATAATTAAATTTGATAAGAATCTAAAAAAATTCTTTAGAATTGTGGAATTATAAAATAAATATTGATATTGTATAATTCAAATGCAATAAAGATATTTTAGGGTGTTCAATTTATATATGCATATGTATTGATCATTTTCAACCACATCTTGAATTATACAATATAACTAAATCATATTTTTATATTATTAAGAAATTCAAACATTATAAAATAACATTGACTTACCTTTTTTTTTCAGAAGAAAAAATCAAGATGTTCTATATTAAGGTAATATAAAGCAGATACATCTGGCAGATACATATGGGCATGTTTCATAAGATGATTCATACAGGCCAGGTGAAAGGCGGGAGGAAAAAAAATCCATTCCCTTAAACCCCATTGTTCAGCATAGATCCATAACTTTCAAGTATAAACAATTTCCACAGAAAAAACCATACAGGGCCAGATCCCTGTAAGAGACAAAAATATATGATATTAACATAAAATAAAACCATGTTGTCCTGATGAGCAACGTTTTGAAACTTCAGAGGAGCCATTAGCCTTAGGTATCATGATATGCTTTAATATAGCGCAAGAGCGCAGACACAGACATTCTGTAGTTTTGAAAGATGGAAGCATTTCTCCACTTCCATATGAGCCAGCATGCATGAACAAAAAGGGAGCGCCGAGACTCTGACTGTCCACTCCACCACCTGATTCCATCCTGTGCAGAAGAAAATGAGTGGTAAGGAAAACCATAGGAAATGGATAGATCATACCAGATGTACATGGAGATTGGACATTGAAAAAACATGTGAAGATTCATTTCCGCAATCATTGACTTACCTTTAACACTTAGTCTATGTAAGGAATATTGTTCTAATCTTGCTTATTTAGAATGAAAGTGTGTTTTTTTTCTTGCTTATTTAGACTCAAAGTCTATTTTTATCTAGTTTATTTAGAATAAAAAGATCCAATTTATTATCAATCCTTCCCTTAGAGGAAAAATAAGAAGAAAAGTGTTCACAATTCTTTCATTTTCACTCTAAAAAATTTGGATGATGTTAACTCGTGTGACATGGCTTGTGTCGCCCATTTTACTAAGTAAATTTGAGTTGGAGGAGTTAGAGTTTAGTTTAGCATGTGTGATTTCTAATTTATAGCAATCAAGGTCAATTATCTGAGGTTGTTTTCAATTAAACTAGTTCCAACCTTTGGAGGAACTAGTGGAAGGTCAATTAAGCAGTGGGACTTTAGTCAAACTAAGTGATCATCCGGTTAATTGATCAATTAGCCAAAAATAGATAGCACATGTAGAGAATTCAAGTTACCTAGTTGAGGTGGAGATTCCAAGGCAGTGTAACATCAGTTGTAGACTAGTCTTAAGTCTATAGGTGTTGCATGAAGTCAGATGATCAACCTAAGGAATTGCATAATTCAATTAGAGGAATTTCCTAAATAATAGGGGTTAATTCCTCAAGGAACAGTGCAAGGAAATAAGATCTCAAGCCGAGGCAAAATTTGACTAAGTCTAGGTCAGAGACCTTCAGTGAGTAGAGAGATAGGTTATGCACTTGTAGGGTGTGCTCAATTGAGCAAAGCAATTGTAATGCAAATAGGCATTGGGGTTTTTATCACATCGCTTTCCCCAAATAAAAATACTTGTTGCATGTGTGTTATTTCTTCTTGCATGTCTGAGATTTTTGTGTAATTTGTTGTCCTTGATGGCAACCTACTTGATAAAGATGTCAACATTATGGTAACATGATGATTATGTAGGCCGAAACAGATTTTATAGAAGTGATGAACAGAGAAATAACAAATCAGAGATAGATGGATGTTGAATATGAATTTTGGGAAAGAAAACATGAATCCTTTGTAAAAAGGTTGCAGACATATGCAGGTATTGTGAATAAAAGTCGTGTACATAATCTACAACATGGTAGTTTGAATACCAATGGAATTATTAAGGGATAAGCCTAAGGTATTGGCTAAGGGTAAAGCTATATAAGGAGATGGAGATCTAAGTGTTAGTTGCACAAATATTGGATTGTCTATGAATGATTTGATCTGAAACAAGTGTGCACCAGGGAGCAAGGAGAAGACTCAGATTTGAAAGATATGAAATGTGTTGACATGTATGCTTAATTTATTTACTTGTTGCAAATGTCTAATATTGATGAAAATGTGATGCTATGATCTAAACAATTTATTCATAAGTCTATAGTATTGGCAGTCAAGTTTGTGGAAAGTGAAATTGTGTTTGCAGTGAAATTTTTTCAAATCTATACGTAGGTATTTTTGGGCATAGTCACCTACATGCGTGGAACCACCTTAAAAGGGTCATGTATATATTATACGAAATAATTTTTTGTATGTGCATATATGTATGTGGGTTTTGTACATGGTAAGCATGTATATATGTTGATATTCCTTATTAAAGTCGCATACATAAACCAAGGTTTGATCTATTGATTGATGCTTACAGATCTAATGATTTAGTTTTAGAGTTGATGTTATCTCGTTTACTTGTTTCTATTTGTCGATGATATATTTATCATGATTGAGGTGACTTGGTTGAAATGTTCAAATTTAATGGGACAGAAGTGTGATTGGGTGTATGATCTTTAATTGGTTCAGAAATCTGTGATTGATTCAAAGATTTGTAGCTGGTGAAATGATCTAATAATGGTTCAATGATTAATGATTTAAGTGTTTAGTATTATGACATATGTATGCATATTTTATACAGAGGAAACATGTATATACGCGAGCCTTATTCAGTAAAATCACATACATAATTTAATATTTATTGTTTCTGGTTGGGTTTTGTACTTAGTGACTTGATACTTTAGAATTTGCGTTGATTTAAAATGTGATAATGTCTCAAATTCAATGTTTCAGTTTGTTTGGGTTTATGGTTGATATGGGTCCAGTTTGAATATTTGATGAAAGATGGACCCCAAGTTGTGTGATGATTGTTTGGTAGGTGAATCTAGTATGAAAAATTCTGAAAAGTGGTCCACAACGAGCTGAGGAGCTCCCTTTCGGCAAGAGTCGATAAACAAGTTCAAGGGGTTACTACCGCCTTGATGAGCCCCAGAAATGGGTAATTTTATGAGCTCATTATGCCTCTTATTTCGACTTAATCCACCATCCTCATTAGTTTGTTGCATGTTTTTGAATATATTTATGCTAATAGAGTGAATTAGGCTAGTAACTTTGCCATGTAGTCTAATGAGTGTTTTACGCAGATTTTTTGGACAATTTTGGACAAAGACAAGGAATTTATGAGCAAATGGCAACCAAACTCAAGGAAAACAGGGAAGATGACTTATAGGGAGGGTGTCTACTTCATTAATGACCCCTTTTGTCGAATCCTTCATCAGCAACTCGGAGCACAAAGGCCCACATTGATGATTCTAAGGGGCAACCGAGCAAGTCAAGTAGGACAATTTTTTATCTTTAGTTCTAAGAAGCCGAGTTCCTTGATTTTAGGAGGACTGTTGGAAATCCCCACTTGTATAAATAATAAGGCTTAGAGCCTTAGTAGTTTAGCCAGTTATTAATAGATTTTCACACTTTTGTGCAGCATTGTGCTCAGCTCATTTTTTAGGTCTTTCTTAGAACAATTTATGTGATGTAATTGATATTTTTGATAATGAAGATGAAACAATTTTTGAGCCAGCACTGATCTATTTTAGAGGACTGAAGCTCTTGGGTTAGGGCCCAACCCAAGTTTCCCAGCATCTCCTTTGTGTACTTATATGTTTTTTCTTCCATTCATGAGTTAATTTATGTTGCATAGATTCATTTTACTTCATTAGATTAGGTTGATTTTGATGGTTAGTATAGTTGTTTTTGTTTCAAGTTGCTTAAGTAAGTTGCTACAATGGTAGAAAAGGATCCAAAAAGGCCAACAATAGGTCTTGATCTCCTTTCTCCCTTCTTGGGACTATGATTTGAGGTCAAGGCACTACTACTACCACCAAAAACACAGTTTTTTCTCTTCCATGCAACTGCTAGTGTGATAACTTGATTTGGAAAAGTTGATATTGGTCTAGAGTCACTTGCTTAGATCATTTCTTGTTCTTTTTCCATAGTTCCCTCGCATGCTTTTTTTTTCATAAGGTATTGTTCAACATTTTATGTTTGTAGGTCAGAAATTAGGTCAAGCTAGACAAAACTTTGTTTTTAGTTCTTTCTTTGGTCAAGTTTTGATAAGTAAGTGTGCAGATCTCTTGCAGGACATCACAACTCACCATCCCTCCATAAACCAGCCATCACCAGCTCACGTCTCATAGATTTCCCAACTCATTCACAACATTTCGCCAATTTTCCCTAATTTTTGTGTTTTTCCATAAAGTTGCTTTCTTGCCATTAGAACAAATCCAACCATCACAATCGTCCCTGGTCTTCCTTGACAAGTTCTAGACACCTCAACACCTTCATCTAGCCTTCATTTCCCTTTTCCCATCATTTTTCCACTTTCAAAACTCCGAAAACAGCTTTCGGCCTCCTCCTGTAGATTCTCCTATAGAACCTCTTGTAGACCCCTGCAGCCTCCTCTAGAATTTCCTACGAGTGATTTTTCGAAGTCTGATCACAATGAAAGTCTTTAGAATGGTACTAGGGGCTTCTTAGGACCTCTCCACACCTTCCTCCACCTTTTAAACAACCAACTCCATCTTCCTTTGCCACCAATCCTCTGCACAGTCATAACCAGAGAAACACAAGCATAATAATTTCACATAAAAACACTCAAAAGTACAAAAAGATGATTTCTTCTCATTTCTCTTCAGAAGTAGCTTGAATAAATGCAATTTACCTTCTCAATAGTCAATGGCCCCCATTTCATCAATTTCCATCTATTTTCTTGCAAAGGTAGGCTTAGTGGGTAAACTAGGGTTTGCTAGGGTTTGCGTTTCATTTCAGTTTTCCTTCTCTTTTTGCAAGTAGAATAGCCCTTGTATAGTTAGTTTCCTTTCATCACAGTCAAAATCGTCTTCTGAGAACTCATAGAAGTTGGCTTAAGCTCCTAGCGAACTTGGGCCAGTTGATAAAGTGACAGGTTGTAGTAAGAGCTAGTACTTATGCAAACAACACCGTCGCTTCCAAGTTTGTTACGAACTACCAAGTTGATAAAAGTAAAGAAAGAAGCCCCAGGAGTTGCAGCATTATTGCTGCAATACTGGAGCCCACCACCCCTTCCAGTGGGTGATGGAGAACAAGAGAAGGTTGTCTCCTTCTGAAAGTGGGTGTCTGCGTACTGGTTAGATTCTGCGCCAATACAAGATTGTAATAAGTTTTCCTTTATAATAAAAGAAGAAGATAGAGATGATGACAATGGTGGTTTTCTCCCACATTGGGTTTCCACCTAAAATCTCAGTCTTCACATATGTTGATATGCTTTTTGTGTGTTTATGATATATTTACGCCTTATGGTTGCTTAATGAATGAATAATGAATTAATGATGCACTGGTTAAAGATGAACAATTAATGAGATTAATGATAAATTAGTTATCTAGATATACATGGTTTTCGTTGATCATCGTAATGTACATAAGCTAGTTTCCTAAATGACAATAGCATACATAAATCAGAATAAGAAATTGAAAACTTGAAGTGTGGTTAAAATATTGATTCACACCCCCCCCCCTGCGCTCTCAGTATTTTTCCTAACGATTATTATCAGATCAAGTCCCTCAGAATAAGCTTGATCGCTTAAAGGGAGATCCATCAAGATGGAGTATCTTCTATCCGACCACCCTTGTTTAATGGAACTAACTTGGTTTTCTGGAGAGTCGGAATGAGAGCATATTTGTAGTAACTTGGAGTTGATGTTTGGGCAATTGTTAAAGGAGGCTATCAATATCCATCCTTTATTCCCACAGATGATGCAGGGAAGAAAAAATATGAGACCAATGCAAAGGCAACCAATACTCTCTTATGAAGCTTAGAAGAATCAAAATTTATGAATGTTATGTAGCTCAATACCGCAAAATCTATATGGGACAATATTATCCAGAGCTATGAAGGTGATACTAAAGTAAAGAGTGCTAAACTTCAAACGTTTAGAATTCAATATGAAACTCTTAGAATGCATTATTTTCATAAATCATTTCCCTTTATTGTCTCTTTAATTCTACCAATGCGTTTGCCAATTTCCATAAACATTATTAATCACAAGTGATGCCCACTAAAGTGTTTTTCCCAACATTCAACTTTGAATACGTGACCCATCACCTTGGTCTTATTTTATTTACATGGAAAATCAATGAGGGGTTTTTACAGACCCCTCCCCCTTGGGGGAACACCGTCCTTGGTGTTCAATGATGCTTATAAACAACAAAACATGCTTCCCATGGAGCTTCATAACACAACTCGATACAATATTAACATCATCCCAAATTGTTAAAACCATGAACACCATACTGCTTATTGGATGTTTATAACATAGCTTGATGTAGTATTTACAACACACTTCTTATTGGAGTTGTATAACATAGTTCATTGCAGTATATACAATACACATATGCATAAACATAAACCATAACACATAAATCGAACTCATCTGCTCAACCAAAAATAAATAATGATACAAAACCTGCATCTGATCAACCATCTCCCATTTAGCTTCATCAGGGCCAAAGTGCTTCCACTACACTTCAACTTGCTCGATTGCTCTGTTTCAGAGCATGAGTTGTTTCCACTGCAATATGCATTGATGTTTTTGCTAGAATTCTCCCTTTGGTTCCACATGTAATACAAACCAATCAAACACATTATCAGTATCTTGGACATATATCTTAAGCAATGAAACATGGAAAACATCATGGACTTTCACTATTGGTGGGACTACAAGTCGGTAGGCCACTAGTCCAATCCTCTCAAGGATCTCAAAGGGTGCACAATACCAAGATGTCAACTTGGCACATGGTCTAATATTCAAGGAGATTCTCTTAGGCTTTATGCGCAAGTACACATGCTCCCCAACCTGAAACTCCTTGAATTCTCTACGATGATCTGCATAACCCTTCTTGCTATCTTGTGTTTCCTTTAAGTTTGTCTTAATAACCTTAATTTCCTATTCCATCTCAACCAATGTGTATGGTCTAACCAACACCCTATTCACTAAGTCATTCTAGCTAATAGGAGTATTACAACTTTGGTCATACAAAGCCTAAAATGGACTCATCTTCAAGGACTCCATATTTAGAGAGTCTGAAAATATCTTAAAGAGAAACTCCACGGGGGTCCCCTTTTCATGCTTGATGGTCGAGTGCGACAAAGATTTAATAGTACACCTGACACAATTCCTTTTCCATAATTAGTCTACTGAGTCCGGATAAAGTGATAAATCTATGCTCAATAGACGTCTTCCTCATTTTGTTACGAGTACAAGGGGATAGAGTAAATTTGATATTCTTCATGAAATTTTAGTGAGTCACATGAAGAAAAACTCAATATATCTTCATAAAAATTTAACGAGTCAAAGGAAGAAAACTCAAAATGTCTTTTTTAGTTTAAAGAGTGATGGAAAAATAATAAAATAACTTCTTAGGTCTTCTTCGTGGGAGTTTTACGAGTTTGAAAAAGGTAACTCGGAGATTTTTTCAGTTCAAGAGTGAGAAAAGGTCCCAAAAAAGAAAGTGCTCATATCGTCTTCGTAGGAGTTTTACGAGCCCCGAAAATTTAACTATGTGATTTTTCATTTTAAGAGCGAGAAAAAGTCCCAAAAACGAAAGTGCTCATCTAGAGTCCAATTTGGTCAATTTTGAATAAAGACGCTAAAATGTCATTAGAGCATAAGTAATTTTGACAACATATCAATATGGCATGTGTTTAAAATATAGGAATGAAAAACTTCAATTTCGATGACTAGCTAGAGCGATTCATACCTCCAATTTGACTATAAGAAGGGTTACATGCCCTCATTTTCATTGTTTCAAGTTCTCTGAGACTCTGGAGAGAAAAGGGAGCAAAAATTTCCCACGATATTGTGAGAAATCAAGGCTACCATTCGATGCATCATCAGTTCCAGGTAGTTTTCCTAATCCTTATCTTGCATTTAAATACCTGTTTCAGCCTGTTTCCAGGATAATTTTTAAGTTTTTGGCAAGCCCTAGATGGCTTGGTTAGCAAACGTGGTTGCCCGAACTAACAGGTGCGTTAAACACCTTGCCCATGAAAGGGAGGGGCATTAGCATGCGTTGTTGGCTCTAGAGGGACACGTTAGCTAGCTAAGCACAAGGCAAAATGATTTTTCTTGATTTCTTAGGGTTTGGGCCATCTGAAGACTGATTCAAGGGTGTTTTTTGTGCAGGAATTAAGCTTGAAAAATGAGTCTATGGAGAGAAAGAGCTCATAATGCTGAAGAAATACAAATTCTAAATGGTCTGGCTTGCTTGACATCTTTACAAAGATGTGTTCTGCTGAAATATGCCAGACTTGACCTGATGAATGGTCAGGAGGATCTCCTTAGCTCAATTATCCAATGGTGGGATGAACGAAAAGGTGTGTTCAAGATTGGGGATCATGAGAATTCGATCAAAAGGGATGACATATACTTCCTCATTGGTTTATCATGTGGAGGCGCATGAGTAAATGTGACAGGAGGGGGAGCAGATACGAGAACCACTATGGAATTGGTCCAAACACACTGTAGACCAAGTAGTGGGCTAGTGAGCAACAGGGTTCCCATTGGGAAGATCAAAAATATATCGATGAGGGTCATTTTATGGATGATCGTACACTTAGTAGGGTCCAAGATCCAGCATGTGGCTACAAAGGCCCAGTTGCTACTAGCAATAGACTACTTACAACCATGGGTATTCAACTGGTGTGAGGGAGTCCTCCATCAGGTGAAAGCAAAGCTAACAGCTTGTAAGACCTGGGCCCAAAGAGAGTTTGGGTATGATAATTTGATTGTGTCCTTTAAAATTGAGAGAGTTCTCATGATGAGGTCACACATGAGTTTGGGCATAGCCGATACCAAGGATATGAGACGTGAGTCATGGGATTCCCTAACACCTCGTACTAGAGGGGAACATATTAGACACTTTTTCGAGGATGACTTCTTCAAGTAGCTCAGTGGCTAGATCCTAATGATTGAGGATTATCCTTATGGAGGCATGGACTATACAGGGGATCTAGAACTTATATTGCCACCTGGAACTCAGTGGGGGCCACAAGATAAGAGGATAGGTCAATGTACCAAAAGTAATTTTTGACTTTTGAAGTTTATGTAAAGTTTTTTGTTTATGGGTGAAAAACAGTTAAAATGAAGTGTTTGCTTGACACAAATGTGGCATCGATACGTCCCACAGGTATGCCTTGCCATGCTAGGTGAGGTGATCAACTACCTAGGGCTGGAATAGTAGCAGGTGTGACAATTTCCGAAGAGGGAAATGACACACAAAGTCTCTGCGAGGTTGCTAGGAACCTCGAAGGATTGAGCACGGGTGTGTCACCTCTTCCCATGAGGGAAATATTGGCTCATATGTAGTGACACATAGTGGGTGTGAAAGAGCAGTTTTAGGTGCCTCTTAGGAGGTTAGCAAGAGTTTTCATTAGTTATCATGAGTAGCAGGCTCAGCAGGAGTAGGGTATGGGCAGTGGGTGTCATAGTGAGGCTTAGTAGAGCAATTTTGTTCTTAAAACAACCATGTTTTTGGAATTTTTGATGTAAAATGTGGGTGTATATTGCGAGGGGCGCAATAGGGGGTCACAAGGGGGGTCCAGCAACCCTCCCTATCGGGGGGTTTGTAGGGTGGCGGTAGCTCCCCTGCATGGGGTTCAGAGCAGTGCACTAGGAAAAAAAAAAATTGGACCCTATATTAGGTGGACCGACCTACCTGTGGTTTTGTGGATGTGTTTCACACATGGTTTTTGGCATGATGATTTTCTCTCCATGGTATTTTGTACATTCGGTCAAGGGAACTATGGTTGTGTTCTAATTTGGGGTTTATGGATGCTTTGGAATGCATATATACGTATTGTAACATTGAAAGTAATATAATGAAAAATAAATCTAGTAATTCCAGTTTTGGGATCTAGGGGGAAATATATGTGTATATTCTTATTATATTTCATTCTCTCTCCGTTGTTTATTTTCTATTTTTTTTAGAATTCGTATGCAGGTAATTTCTATATGGGGTTAAAACCTACATTTAGTATGAGAGTTGTTTCAGCTTCAAGGGGACTCCTTTGCTGATAAGGGGTTTTGCTCGGCCCTGTGGTAGACCCTATTCAGTACGAGATCAGCAGGATTGATTCTTGTGGTGAAAGAAGATAGTGAGCAGTGGAAAGATAGAGATCAAGAAATTTAATGGTCAGAGTCTTCAGTTATGGAAACTCAAGATGGAGGATCTGCTGGTGGATAAAAATCAGTGGATCATGGTATATCCAAATACTAAACCAACAACAATGTCAGCTGAAGACTGGGCAAAGTTGGTTCAGAAGGCAAAGAGCACAATACGATTGTGTGTCTCAGATTCACTATTGCTGAATGTATTAGGGGAAGCTTTGGCGAAGGATTTGTGGGACAAGTTAGGGACTTTGTACCAATCTAATTCTCTGGTGAATAAACTGTTCTTACGGGAAAAGTTGTATAACCTAAGGATGAAAGATGGAGACTCAGTGACAGAGCATCTGAATGCCTTTAATATTGTGGTAAGCTAGTTATTATCTGTTGATATTATAATTTCAGATGAAGATAAGTGCATCAGTTTATTGTGTTATCTACTAGATTTGTGGGATAATCTAGATGTTGCAATAGCTAGCAATGCAAATACCTTGTAGTTTAATTAAACATCTCATCCTTGTTGTCAGAGGAGATGAAACGGAAAAATATGGAGGGCCAGAATGGTGATGCCTTGTCTGTACGAGGATGGTCCCAGAACTGAAACAAAAATAAGTCCTTGAGTGGGAGATCTAAATCTCCTTGAAAACCTCTATAGGTGTGATGGAAATACGAAAAGGAAGGGCACTTCAAAAGAAACTGAAAATCTAAAGCTCTTAAGAAAGGAAAGGGATTTTATGATGCTCATTCTACAAAGTTGAAAACCACCTCAAATGAAGGTGCGGATGTGTACTTGGATTCTTCTTCATGTACACATGTAGATCATGAGTCATGGTTGATTGACACGGGTGAATCCTTTCACTTCACTCCCCATAGAGAGTGGTTTTAAGAGTACGAGAAATATGATGGTCTTTTTGTATTCTTAGGGGATGATAGGAAGGCTAGAATCATTGGTCGCAAAAAATTCAAGTTGAAGTTGCAAGGTGGAAGGATTAGAAAACTTCTGGGTGTTCTACATATTCTTGCATTGGCCATAAATCTGATTTCTGTAAGAAATATGGTTGATGTAGGAGTAAAAACAGTGTTCGAGAAAGATACCTACAAGATGGTTCGAGGAGAACTGGTATTGATGCAAGAAGGTTGGATTGGAACTTCGTACAAGCTTCAGGGTAGCACTGTTATTGATGGTTGCAATAGTTTTGTGGTTCCTAAAAGTGGAACAAAAAATCTAGTTGTCACTAGAGAAAATACCATGTTATGGCATCAAAGGCTTGGACATATTGGAGAGAAGAGCCTTCAAAGACTTCATGGTAATGGTATAGTAGAACGTATGTGTAATTTCTCTCTAGATTTTGATTTCTTTGAAAATTGTGTCTATGGGAAGTAGAATCTGGTGAGTTTCCCCTCTCGTGCTAAGAGGGTGAAACAAATATTAGAGCTTGTGCACAATGATGTGTTTGGACCTGTGTCGATTCCATAACTGGGTAAGTTTGTGTACTATGTATAATTTATCAATGACTTCTCAATACATGGATATATTTCCTCAGGAAGAAATCTGAATTCTTTTATAGGTTTAAATATTTTAAGGCTCTGGTGGAAAACCAAACAAAGAAGAAGATAAAGGCGCTGAGGATAGATAACGATGGAGAGTTTTGCAAGAAAGAATTTGAAGAGTTTTCTAAGAAGTGTGGTGTAGCACGGTAGAGGAATACTCCATACACACCTCAACAAAATGGATTTGTAGATAGAATGAACAGGGCATTGATGGAAAATTCAAGAAGTTCATGAGTCTAGTGCTACATGGTTAAAATGGTTGTCGTGCCTTCTATTATTCAAGGGCTAAATTTTTGTTTCCTCCATCAACCCATCAAGCATATCCTTTCATCATGACCTTTATCATTTTGACCCAATGCTCAAAGATTCCCCAAAAACCAAATCATTTGTGTCTCATTTCGTGTCGATTGATGTAGGACACATTATTTCCTAGCTTTCGACAGGTCTCTTCCTATCGACATCAACACTCTATCTAGGAAGACAACCCAGAAACACATTCAGTGCCTTGGTACTTGCAAACATTAGTGGCAGGTCACCTTGTGTTTGATCAGGGGGTTCTCATTATTGGCTCCTAGTTAAGCGATTCTACGAGTGTTCGATGACAAAAACATTTTTCACATTCACTAGATTGTACTATGCATCTTGGAGACTATCACCATTATTGGTGGCCTTCCTCACATATGTTAACGATCTCCCTTATTGATTGGTAATCAGATGATTTCATGCATGTTCGACATCAACGCATATATTCACATGCATCAATCTATGATGTTCGATGAAGCGAAAATCAAAACCTTGGGTAGATCCATGCATCACTCAGCCTTGTTTCCTCTCCCAAGTTGCATATATTGTTTTTGGAGACAGCTCATCAGAATGATCATATTATGACACTGGTTCCGTATTGTGCTTATCGGCGACTAGCATAGTCATATCTCTTTTATGAGAAAAGCACTCTGACATAGCTACTGAGCATGGGAATGCCTGACTCAGGACACGATTTTAGTTGTTTTATATATTTGTGTTGTATGAGGTTTCCTGTATCACCCAAACCTCTGATCCTCTCTCTCTTTTTCTCAAAGAAGAAACATAACAGTTAAGTAAAGTATTTCGGCCATCATCACAACCTCTGATCTCACACTTTAGGGGACATCTTTTATACAGAAAAATGACCTCCTCATCAGCTCAGAGGAGAAAGACATGATGGTTGAAGCAATGACCAAGTTCACAAGCCTTGTTTTGAAGCTAATGTTGCCTATACACTGACAATATGATTTGTAAAGCTTCTCTGCAAGCCTAAGGGAGCGTTAGTGACCCCAGTAACTCTACTTGTTACTTCGGGGACAACGGTAGTGAACCCTAATGAGGATCTAAGGGTCAAAGTAGCAAATTGACCAAGAAATATCCCTACATTCTCTCCCAAATCTACTCAGAAAAGTAAGGAAACATCAAAGTTCAACCTATTTGAGGGATTTATAATCGTAGTGAAGAAGGAAAATGGGAAAGAGATCAAAAGAATGGAAAAATCATTGTTTTTGCCTAAAGAAACTCATGGAGAAACTTGGCAACCCTAATCTTGAATGCTACATAACCAGAGCTAGGGATATTGTGAAAGGGGTCAGACATTTGAAAGCATAGATTACTTGATTGTTGAGCAAAGTCTCAGACATAAGCATAAGAAGTTGGTAAGAAGGGAGAGAGAGAGAGGAGTTGGAGGGGTAAGGGAATGCTGATGTAACCGATGGTTGTAATCACTCTTTCGACATTAATATAGAAATGCAGTTGTACTATCTACTCCGTGGTGTTGGTACTATAATTCATTTATTTGTTTTTTAATGCCTTTTAGCATGAGTAGCTAAGTTATGTGCAACTATATGTGTTTTGTATATTCATGCATTAATTGTCAAGGTTTTATGATGTGATTACACTTGTCTCTTCTATGTGCAAGACTTGATCTAGAGCTGGCTCAGGGGACTTTCACCTAGTTGCATAGTGCTCTCTAGAAAATCTACATGGAGACTCGAGGTAATGAATCTATTTTTCTTTGATAGTTAGTTATTGAGTATGGACATGCATGTGGCTTTGTGACAACAGAAGATAATCTTACAGTTTGCCAAGGGTCCCAGGAAGACCCTTAAGGGTTTCTTCATTCTCCATACACCGTGCATTTAATTATTTTTCTTAAAGTTGTGGTTTAAGATCTTCTAGTATATCAATTATTGGTTCTACCCATTCCTAAATCTATTTATAAATAAACTATTTATTTATTCCATAAGTTTTTTTGGCAATTAGCTCAATAGGCTAAAAAGTGGAGTCTAGTTGCTTGGGATATGGTTTGTCTACCGAAATGGGGAGGAGCTCTAGGATTGAGAGGTCTAGATTTTCTCAATAAATTTATAGGTGAAAAATTATGCTGGCGTTGGCTTCACGAGTGTCCTGAATTATGGAAATATATTCCGTAGAGGAAATACTACTCGAGCATGAGGTAGGAGGAAATTGTGAGGCATTCAGATCTACTAGTGTGATTATCAATTTGGAACTTGGCGAGGGAACATCGATCATTCATCTAGGACAACATATTTTGGGAGATAAAAAATGGGAGCATTCTTAGATTTTAGGAAGAGTCATGGCACAATTTTCCAAGTTTGTAGGATCGTGAAAAGTTTAGATGCATCAAATAAAGCACTAAAAATCTAGGGGCAATGATTTTAGTGGATTTCTAGAAAGGTGTGGCTCCACTAGATCAATGGAGGGTTTATAAAACTAAGGAGAACTAAAATAATTCTAGTTCCTCCCAAGAATGGAATGCATTGGAGGTCATTTTAAATGAAAGGAAAATCCAAGTGGCAGGGGATTAGGATAGGCTATGATGGATTTATCAACCTCAGGGCATGTTCTCCACTAAAGAAGCATACAACCTCATGGAAAATCATAAGGAACTTCTGAAGGAGTCGTAGTGGTGAAGGGTGTGGGGTGGGAAGATGTGGCCAAAGGTGGCAAGTTTTCTATGGTTGATTGGACATTGTAGATTGCTAACTTGGGATCTCTTAAGGAAGAAAGGATATGAAGGTTCATCATGGTGCCCAATCTGTCAAGAGAAAGAAGAGAGCATGTAACATCTTCTTAACACATGCTTAAGACTGGAAATTCTATGGACCAATCTCGGATCCTTATTTAAATATCTTAATAGGTCCGACAATAGCCTCACAGAAACCTTCAAATTATGGCAAACCTTTCTATTTAATAATATGATTGTGAATAGGGACTAGGTGTTAGCCCTGGGTCCGTTGTTGTGGAATATTTGGAAGGCTCATAACATGATCATCTTTAAGAATTACAGGAGTGTAGGGGAATAGGTGTGGCAGAGAACGAGGTTGAACTTCAAAGAAATAATGCTCTCAGAGAAGTGGGATTATGAAGACTAGAATACTGAAAGAGAGAAGGCTCACATCTTAAACGATTTGGAACTTTTGCAAAATATGGTGGCCCTGAACCCTGAACAACTGCCCCGTGATAGAGGGACCTCCCCATCGATAATTTCTCTTCCCACATGCATGGTTTTATAAAGCTAAATTTTGATGGTGTCTCCAAAGGAAACCTCAGACTGGCTAGGTATTATGGATTCTTGAGGGACGATAAAAGCATGCCTCTTCATTTTTATGCAGGTTATTGTGGAAATACTAGAAATAATGTGGATGAATTTAAAGATTTGGAACAGGGTCTAGTTTTGGCTCATGAGGAAGGCTATAATAGGATCCATATTGATGGTGAATCACAAATGGTGATTAATGCACTCCATAAACTACTTAACAGATCCCCAATGCAAAAAGTAATAAAGAGTTAGAACCTTGATCTTCTCATCCAATGAATCCAATATTTGCTGCCTTTCTTACAAATTGGGGGAGCGGGGATCAAAACCTCTCGATCCCTTAGGATTGGCCACACGCATTGTCCTCTCATTGGTCACACCAATTAAAAAACATAACTAATAGTGATAAATAAGTGTCGATGGTGGTGGAATATCATGGAGGCATTAATGAGTGGCAAGTGGATGTGACCCTTCCACACATTTACGAGGTGACACACTAAGAGTGCCATAGACAAGTGGCATAGGGCACCCGAATTGTTTGAAAGGTGAACTAGTTGGTTTATATTATGGACGAAGGATCAACTTTGGTAGTTATTCCCTTTAGTTATGGGTGATTGTGAAGTTGGTAAGGGTAATGATGCATATGCACAGGCTACCAACTTGTGCATGCTCATTAGACTGGTTACTTTTGAGAGTAAATATATTGCATGCTAGAGGGGCTTGTGCAATAGTTGTTATGGTGTGCTGACCCGCAGGATTTGGAACCCTAAAGTGTTGGTGAGTGGTGAATCATCCTATTTTTGGTCAGAAGTGGAGAGCATGAGATATTTTTGGCATTGTCTCACTATGGAATCGAATATTGAATGGGTTTTTTGCCACTGGTCTAGTAAGTACTCCGACCCTACCTCTCGATCATATGAACATTATCATAAGTGGAAGTCTGGGTGTGGTGGGTGTTTTTTCTTTCTGTACTTTTTCCCCTTTGCGCTTTGTGAAATTCAATGGGACCCTTTAATCTTACAGTAGTATCTACTATGTAACTTTGTCTCTTGGTTACTTTGGGGTTGGAGGTGGGAATTCAAAGTATTAGGTTCTCTTCCTCTATCCTTGGGTGATTAGTTCCTTGGATGTTTTTGGTATTGTAACCAAGAGGCATCGTTGGGTTCTAGGGGTGTTATTTTGGTGACCATAGTGGATAGATGAATGGTTCTTGACGGTTCTTCTAATTTTTAGCTTTGGCATTGGGTTCGCTTGTCGATTTAGGAAACTTGGGTGGTCAATAATAGTTGTTATTTGTGGTCTATTTCAATTAGAGAGATGCTTAGGAAAAAGGGGTGTGCCCAGCCAGGTGGGGACCTCATGGCTACCTGATAGGTTATGGAGGATAGGTGGGACAAGTGGAGGGTGATAGGGGTGTCGAGGTTGCTTTTGATGGTTAATTGGCTCACAGTCATGTTCCATCTCCTGGTCATGTGGACACACCACCATCTCTGGATTCTTTGGACATGCAGCTTCGGAGTGTTTCTGCACTCCTAATGGAACTGGGGCGATAAAATCATGAGGATCAGAATGAGGTGATAGTGTTCATGAATGATTTATAGTATAATAAATGGGAAATCCTGGAGAAGATGGCTTTCATAGACAGATCCAAATACAAACTAATGAGCAGTTAGATTAGATTGAGGGTCAAATTGATCACCTCGAGTTCCATGTTCACGGGGACCCTAGACCCCTAGACATCCTTAGTGTTGGGCAAGCACTGGTACTTCCTCATAATCCTTAATGGTGGTGGGTTTCACATGTATCATCCTTGTGTTTTGGATGCTCTATGTATTTTGTTTTTGGGAACGATGTAAATTTTGGCATTTTTCTATTAGTTTTATATCTCTCTCTTGGCCAATAAATCTGATAGTAAGGTCGAGAGAGAACTGGAACTCAAGAAAATTTCTTGTACTATTTTTAAAAACTGATATAAATTGTTTAATCAAGAAAAAAAAACAAATTGTGACATTAATTCAATCATTTTTCCAGCTTACCTTACACCATACCTTTGAACTATTACACATTTTCTACTCCTATAAAATTTGATAACATATCCTTCCATGCTTTTATAACCTGGTTCACCTAACTTCTTAATAAACTCAATCATACAAAATGTTTAATAAATTTTGGAAATTATTTAGCATTTTCAAAGCCCAAACCATAAAGGAGTTCATGTCACAAACTAATGTAACACTTATATTTTGTTACATTGAGATATTATTATTTTGTAGTATTAACATACACATATGTATATACATATGTTTAATGGGTTAACTCTATTTTGTTGTTAATGATGTTGTGTATTTGGATAAATTTGTACCAACAAGTGTCCCATTCAAATCCCTTGGGTAAGATGCATTAGTTTACAAGGGATGTTATCCATGAGTTTAGGAAAGCATCCCTTTGATTTCCCTATAATGTTTTTCTTTGACATATTTATGTGGGGAGGGTAGGGGATGAATGATAGTAGGTAAGGAAATGCTAAAGGCAATTTGGGGATGAGTTAGGATAAGTTTGTTTGGAGGAATAGTGAGGAGAAGATAATTTGGGGGATTAACATTAACAGTTAAGGGAAGTGACCATGCAACTAGAATTCTCAACAATAGAGCTTTAAGTGATACTTGTTGAGATTTATATCGAAAATAATTATTGTTCCTATCCAGTAGATTTAGAGGGACACAAGTCCACTAAAAGGATCTTATTGTACATTTTAATAACCAAAATTCATCTCTACAAAACATGGTTTCATGGGTTGTCTTTGTGTAGTGGTAAGGATCGCATCTATCATTTACACTACAATTTATATTCCTTTATATTGAATATTTGGATGGCAAAGAAGTTATTTTCAAAGGAGAACCACACATGTTCAAGGAGTTTTATTTGGTCCTTCTTACATGGAATGAAATTTTTTATTCTATTTCTTTTTTATAAGATATGGAGATAATATTAATTCAAAAGAGACAAAATTACCCAGAAATGTTCATTACTGGTTTGCCACTGGGGAAACCAGACTAGTAACATAGGCTAAGAAGTTTTAGGTTGCCTCTAATTTTTCTAATGTGTTGATTTGAGGCTACAGAATGAGAGAAAAAAACAAAATTACATATATTGTAGTGATAATGCTAAGAAACAAAAACATATTATTGGACAAAAATTAGTATTGGGTCTACAATCATAGGATAGTCATGTTGTATGATGGTTCTACTTGTGTGGCTGTAGAGGTGTGCCTCTAGTGGCCAAAGTGGGTGGGTCGGAGTTAGTTAAGTGCTTGAAAAATAAATTAATGTTGTTGTTTACAGTTTCCATTAATTCCCATGTGTAGATAATGCGATCTTGGTGAGCATTTTCTTGATCTGTAAGGACCCTACACATAAGTCTTTTGATATGCCAATACATGTTTGAAATTTTCATATAGGTTGTAGCCCAGGACCTAGATGAGTTGCCAACATTTGGGATCCAATCTCTAGTCTCCCTCTCTACAACAAAATTAGGAATAAATTTGTGGGTCTACCTAACCTAAACTTTAATATTAGCAATGGTGCATTGAATAGCCGCAGGGCTAATTCACCTATACATTTCCATAGAGGCTCTGGAAGAAGCTTGAGCCTGAGGATAGTGTAGGGAGGGAGGGGTGATAAAATGAGAGGGAAGTAGATTCACCCTGCCACGATGGAAAATCACAAAGAAATGGTGGACCATTAATGATTCAGACGCTAAAACAAGGTAAGAAAAAGTAGGTGAGTTGCATAGGTTCAGAAAAGGATGAGACAAGGTGAGAGAAGGTGAATACTAGGCAAGCACTCAAAGGGGAAGATGACTTTCAAGAGGAGATATTTTGGGAGAGTGAGTCCAGGACATGGGGAGGGTGTGAAGGTCACATAGGGAACAACAAATGGTTATCAATAACCAAAGGAATAGAAATACCCTAAATAGATAGGGATGATGAAGGAGATGGAAAACCAAAAACTTCAATGCCAAACAAGAGTAACAGTTGAAAGAAAGAGTTGGAGCCAATCTAAAAATAAGTTTTGGGAACAAATAACAAGAGACTGAACCTAAATAGGAGAGAGCCTTGCAAACACGTAGTTTGCAGGATGATTGATGGTCTTGTTTCCATGAGAGAGATTACTATCATGAGTGTTTGGCCTTGCATGATAATAGACTGTCTGACATATAGGTGTAAGGTTGATCCATCATGAGGATCAACTCCATGATTTAAAATATGTTATGTGGGCCAAACACTAGAACTTAAATATACAACAAGCTTCCTCCCCTCTCTTTACATAATCACCATAACTATAGCCACTCTAAAACATAATAACTTTCTGTAACCCCATTTGAAGTTCATCGTGATGTCTATGTACTAGTAGAGGCTCTTACATGAAATGAAACTTCGTGATGATCATCTAGAGTCAAAGAAATGGGCAGTGGGTTGGTCATGCAAGTTTCAAAGTGGAGGCATCTTGTCACCATTCTCTCGAACTTAGTCCAATCATATTAGTGCGGGGTGAAGGACTGACACTCGCCGTGGGGGGGACTTTTGATTCTAACATTGCATGGTAGAATTCTATCTATATATGGGTGTAACTTCTAAGTTTACTTTTTCATTTTTGAAATATGCATGTTCTTTGAACTATTGGGATTCCTTGGGGTTTTTTCAAAATCATGCTCCAAGTACTCTCATAGTGCACTTTGAGAATGTTTAGAGGATTTTAGTTTGGATGACAGTGATGAAGGTTTTCCTAACAATATCATTCCATAACATGGGGATTTAAAGCGAAAGTATATTTTAAACTATAAAAAAATTCACTTTTGATACAAATTATATTATTACATTAGGCACATTCTACTAAGTTAATTTGTTAATCATGTAGTGTATAAGAGGAGGAATGATCTGAAAATGGGGCTCTTAGGCTTCTTGTCTAACTTACAAGAACCTCTTCCACTTCCAAAGCTTTAAATTTTCCCAAGTCTACTTGATCAACCAATGCGGAAATCAGAAATGCTTGAAAATATGGGTGTATGCTTGTATTTGTTTTCAGTTGATTATTTGCTTTAAAATCTGTTGTTTGTGCTGATATGGGAAGGTATTTAAACTAATATATAAATGCATATAATAGTAGTTAAAGCAGCAATAAAAACAAACACATAAGACAACAATATAATATGGAGTTCACCCTAATATCTTGGGCTACATCTCCTTGAGCTCTAATCAACTCGATTAGGCTCTCTGGGATTATGGAAATAGTTCTTTTACAAGTGCCTACACTTAACTCCAATGTTTTATACAGGAACACTGGGCTTAGAACACCATCTTATCCCTTGGCTCTTAGAGCTCTTCGGCTTTCTAGCTCTGGCTCTTAGCTCTGGCTTTGGCTCTGGCTCTGGCTCTAACTCTAGCTCTGGCTCTGTGGCTCTGGCTCTGGTTCTATTTCTTAGCTCTTGCTTCTGGTGCTCGCTATGGCTCTTGCTCTGGCTATTTTCTCTGGCTCTCTAAGCTCTTTCTCTAGGCCCTACATGCCTCGGTAAGTCACTCGACCTCCAAGTAACTCCAACAACAATATGCTATTGTCAATTGAGCTCTCTGGCTCTACAGCTCTACCTCCAACCTCTGGTGGCTCTGCCTATTACAGTGAGCTTGACTCTAGTTTCTCTACTTCCAGGTCTGCTTACTGCTTCTTAGGCTGCTCTCTTTTTCTCCCCTTCTACTCTATGTCTACTCATGGCTCTTAGAACCATTTCATTCCCTGACTTTTTGTTTCCTCTTCCAGTTCTTTTTATCACCTACCTCTATCTGTTGGAATTCCCTACTCTACATCATCATCACTGTAACACTTCACAGAGAGGTGGCCACTTTTCTCCTTATGAACTGTGCTAGCTCCGCCTCGATGGTTCGGTAATCCAATTACATTGTGGAGTGACTCATCTACCAACTCAATGGTCAAATTGGACTCCAAACTTCTTTATGCCACGGCTTAATTCTCCGTTGGGTCTGGTCATCCATCGGGTGCAATCTCCGTCGTTAGATCTAGAGCCCCCATATCTGACGTCATTCGCTCATTTTGCGCGGTTGACTTGCTCGACCATTAGTGTGCAATGAGCGGTGGTTTTCTTTCTCATCCGCTAGACATGTGTCGAGCGCTGAATGGAATCTCTCGTTTTCAGCCAAACCTGCTTACTACCCAATGGGGCCCCCAATATACCGTCAGTTTTGGAGTGCGGGTCCCGCCTTTCGCATTTAGTGCTTTCCCCACGGTTTCCCGACTTCCCATGTGACTGAGTGCTTGGGGCCTTTCCTTCTCTAGGGGTTTTTCCCAGTGATCAGAAACGACCTCCGTTTTTTGATCTGGATTTCCCATTTGCTACTTTGTGCCACTGCGCAGTCTCCATGGGCCTCGATCAACATACTTTGACCGAAGGTCCTCATTGCTCCATGCCGACCACAAACTTTCATTGTTCAAAGGTTATTTCTGATAGGCTTTGACATCCACAAGGCTTTAAACTTTGGTATGAGCTTTTACAGAGTTCAGGTAGCTTTAAGAGAGTTTAAGGATCCAATTTTGGATCAAGGAAGGAGTCTTATGGTCCCTAAAAGGTTATGGTATTCCACATGGTCCTTGTCACTTCATATTTTTTATATGTTAAGTACAAGACCTTTTAACACTCCATGTTTATAATCATCTCTACAAATCATATGCAACGATGAAATTTTTTATGGCTTTTAAGATTCAAGTTACTACTTTGTAGGATTTATAATGTTAATAAAGGAGATACCCTGTTACACAATAATTTGTCACCGTTGGTCACCGTCCCTGTTACCCTTGTTTTCGTACATTGGAGGACA
>APFE030666670.1:44684-60314 GCA_000404065.3 Pinus taeda | reverse complement strand
GCCCATTGGCGCTCTGTCCTAGAGCAACACCCGCGCCACCTAAATTTGGTAATGATTTTTGGCCAACGCGCACCCATATGTTTTTTCCTCTCTTATCATGAAGTTCTTTGAGGGAAAAATCCACATGATAGAGGTCGAGAGTCATCATGACAACTAATGACAACTATCCTCAATGGCTTTTCAGGGATAATGCCAATCTACAATGGGCGTCCTGGTATATTGTATCTTCCTCCCTTCTCCATCTATAAATGACTGTCCTCATGCATTAAACAAGCTATTTTTGCTAGAGTCTTTGTGAGTGTTGAAGTAATGCTAGAGTGATAGTAAGGATTGTGAAGCATAGGGAGGTTATGCTGCCGGAATCCTGAGAGAGAGAAGGTCCTTTGCAAGGCGTATTTAGCTGCTCGCCCAGTCAGAGAATAGGTTCAACGTCAGAACCTTGGTTGTATCTTTCTCTGCTTTTATTTATTAATAGACGACTATCATTATGGTTCCACTCCTGTTGTCTTTATAATGATGATTGAGTTATATCTTTTCTGACTGATATATAGTTGCATCTATTGGATTTTATGCTTGTATTTGTGTCGTTCTTTGCATGTGCAGGTGTCCGTTCACGAGGATCGTGGGGATTGTGACCAGCCGGAGCAAAGGAACGGAAGCGACGATTCTTCTACAAGTATTAGCGTTGGAATCCAGGTAGGCCATCATCATCGATCTTTGATTTGCAATTAGGAACCTGCGTGTTAGCGTTGTGTGATTGTTGCTAGACCCGTGTTGGGCTAGTGGGATCGCCTCTGTCCGCAGAGGGGATTTACCTGTTCAAAATACCCATTTAATATTGACATTAAGATATTACAAATCAAATATATGATTAAATTTATAGACAAGTAAGTCTAAGAGTTGACATAAAGTTCACTATTTAAACATGAAGCTTCTCTCGATCACAAGACTGCAAGAATTACTTGTTCAATTATTCATATCACCGTGTTGTTTTCATTAAATCTTTTTATGAAAATGATCTTTGTATTTCATTTATGTAATTTATATATGAGAGTTTGATTGATGAAATTTAATGATGATACTATTAATAAATGAAGCATATTTTTTCTAACTTACCTATTTAGAACCAAAATATCCAATTTATTACCAATATTTCCTCTAAAGAAAAATATGATTAGGAACTTGCTCACCATTCTTTCGGTTTTCACTCTAAAAGGCCTATCTTAAATACAACTAATTTTCTCTTCACCATGCAATAAATTTTTATTTAAGATAACAAACATGATATCAAAATCTCTCCACTTATATATGTAACAATAAAACTCTATTTAAGATAAGAAGCATGAGATCAAAATCTCTCCACTTATATATGTAACAATAAAACTCTAATATTAGACTAATTGTTTTTCACTAATTTAAATGGCTAATGAAATCTTCTTTGATAAGACATCATCAATATGACTACTTATAAATATGTCTATTATATTATTAATAAAGTAACTAAAATATATTGTCAAAGAAACTTAGCTCAAGTGATATGGTTCACTATTTGTGTTCCAAGTAGTGTAAGTTTAAATATTTATATTAATGTTTAACATAGTATTTTTTTTAATAAAATAATTAAAATATAAATATAAATATCATTTATTTAAAAAACTCTAATTGTTGCATTGAGCTTAACATTTTGATTCAATGAAAATAAAATAAACTAGCAATTGCACTAGATGTTGCAAAGGAAATATTGTAATACATAAATTAGAGAAGAATAATGCCATATAAGAAATCATTGAATATAAAAATTAGTAAACAAAATGCCATTCAAAGCTAGAAGATAAAAACAAATCACTTACACGGTGAGAACAAGAAGTGATCACAAAAACACTCAAAGAAACTTGGATGAGAAGTCAGTATAGTTGGGGATATCAAAGTGTTCGAGTTCAGACTTGGGGACGCATAGCTAGGGTTACAGCGGGGCTCTGAGTTTGCTCCCTATGGAACGTAGCAGAGGAGGGAGCTCCACTCCCTCCTTAAAGGAAGCGGTTGCCAGCAGAGGCAAGACACCACTAGGTAATGTTAGAGGATCTGATGAAGAGAAAAAAAATAATGAAAAGGATTCAGATGGGGCCAGGTCCAAGGAAAATAGTAGCACTAAGGACAAGGAGGAAGAAGACAAAAGCCAGGGAACAAAGGACAAAAATCAAAAGGGACCGTGCAGACTCAAAACGAAGATTACTCTTAGAGTAGTGTTAAATGATCCTGCTCTGCAAGCGCACAGGGAACATATGGGGACTTACGCCATAATCTACAAATTCATGGGAATATGGCCCTCTGAAAAGGCATTACAGACATGGATCAAATACCACTAGAAATCCAAAGGTAGTATTGATCTCCATCTTGGTTCAAAGGGTTTTTTTTTTACCGTGGTATTCACTAACATTGAAGATAAAGACAGAATATTTGAAGGAGGACCCTACTTTTATGTAGTAGCGGGCCTCTATATGTGGTCATGGATGATGAACTTCGTTCCAGAGAGGGGACATTCACCTTGGTACCTATTTGGGTAAGGCTCTATTCCCTACCTCTCGATTACTGCAAAATGAATCACTTGTTGCCATAGGCAATAAACTAGGTCATTTTGTTAAAGCTTTGGAAGCCACAAGACGGGTTAAATATAAATCCTATGCTAGGATTTTTGTAGAAATGGATCTATCAAGCACTCTTCCGAATGAAATTATCCTGGAAGTTTTTGATGAGGAATGGGTGCAAACTGTGGATTATGAGCATATCCCGTTCAGATGTCATAAATGCCACGAACATGGTCACTTGATTAGAGACTGTCCTCTTAGTAAAGCAGACAACAAGGGCAAACCTAATACAGTGAAGGATACTGAAAACTTTCAAAAAGTGGCAAGCAAGGGAAAAGAAGGCAGTAAGGGATCAAAGCAATAACACAATGAGGGGCAAAAGACCAACTAGAATAGGTTTCAAGCATTGGAAGAAGATGAAGAAATGACAAATGAAGATCAATCAATGGAGGAAGGCCCTATTGAAAAGGAAAAGGAAGAGAACTACAACCCAACACAAGAGATTTGTAATAAGAAAGAGACTATGATGAGTGAGACTGAACTAGGAATGGATATGGAAATGACCCAAAGTGAAACAGGTCTAGAGGACCATGAACTTCAGGAAATTCTAGAAAAGGAACACCTAGATCTGGAAGGGTTCTTGATGCAGGGAACCACGGGAGGGATAGATTCATTACCTCAAGAGGATTGCAACTAAATACAGTAGTTGTTTTTATGGAAGACACAGGAAAGTGAGTTAGGAATAGGAAAAACCACTGACAAGCAGGAAAACAAAGGAGTGAAAATAATGAAACCAACCCCAGGACTAGCTACTAGAAATGAAAGCAAGAAGAGAGGCCGGAAAAAGCAGAAGGAGATTTAGATGGAGTGTGGAAAGCTAATGATAGATTCAGGTAAGATGAAAGACCTAACTAGTTACTCCTTTACAAGTCTTTAAATATGAAGTTCACATCTTGGAATATCAAAGGTCTAGGAAGTAAAAGAAAACAAAGATTGCTTAGTTATAGAATGAAACAAGATATGTCGGATATGATCTTCATCTAGGAAATGAAATGTTCCATTCAGAAAATAGGACTTATACACAGCAAATGGCTCAATAGATTTGAGTTTCTAGAGGTTAAAGCTGAGAACACAGCGGGGGGTATTCTCACTCTTTGGAATCCCCAAAGGGTCAACATAATGGATGCAAAGGCATTAAGAAATTACCTATCAGTGGTCATTCAACCAGTAGGGGTTTCGGAAACATTCCTGGTCACAAATTTTTATGGTCCTCAAAGAATAGAGGATAAACTCAAATTGCTAGAAGCCCTTATTGACCTCAGGAACAGGCAGACTAGAATTCCTTGGACCATGGGAGGGGATTTTAACATGATCAAATCTCTCTCGGGAAAAAAAGGAGGTACCAGAGCGCTTAGCAAAGACTCCTTAGCATTCCAATATTTTATAGATAATATGAATTTGGTTGATTCAGAATTGGGCAATGGCCTTTTTACATGGAACAACAAAAGAGGAGGTGAGGCACTGGTAGCTTCTAAGTTAGACAGGTTTATGATATCAGAGGAGTTGATGCTTCTAAATAAAGAAATAACAGCTATAGTTCTTCCATTTGGAGGTTCAGATCACCAGTCGATTCAATTGGAAATCAAGGGTATAGATTATCCCAGGAATAGACCCTTCAGATTCAAAAATATCTAGCTCTCCCACCCAGATTTCATCAGTAACATTGAAAAATGGTGGTCTGAAGACTTGCAAATCCAGGGATCTAAGATGTACCTCCTTCATAAAATACTAAAGCAAATTAAGTTTAGACTTAAGGAATGGAACCAAAAGGATTTTGATAACATTTTTGAGCCAAAAATATCAGTGGAAATCAAGATTCTAAAACTCAACCAGGCTCTGATAAAAGATGGATTTGACAAAGCCAAAAGTGATCAAGCTGATAAATGCCATCTAGATTGGGAAAATTATGCAGACAAGAGGAAATATTTTGGAGACAAAAATCCAGAGTTCAAGGGCAGAAGGAAGGAGAGCGAAACACAAGCTTTTTCCACAAATCCACTATGGCTAACAGAGCTCACAATAGAATCTCAATGATTAAGGATGAGGAAGGGAAATTCAAAACACTCATAAAGATAAGTTGTGCTTGTTCAACATTTCCAGAAAATCACTCAGGAAAACATTCCAGACAGGGATCAATCCATCAAGGGAATTACAAGGCATAATCCTAAGCTGGTGTCTAGAGAGGACAATTTTAACCTCAATAGACTAGTTACTGAAGAGGAGGTTAGTGAGGTTCTCAAAGACATGCAGAATGGCAAAGCACCAAGCCCGGATGGTTTCAATGTGGATTTTTTTAAATCTTGTTGGCATATTGTCAAAGAGGACATTTTGAATGTGGTAGAGGATTCCAGGAGCAACAAAACTATCCCGAAAGCTCTTAACAACTCCTTCATCTCCCTGATTCCCAAACAGGACTCAACTCAAACTGCAGATAAGTACAGACCTATTGCCTTATGTAATGTGGTTTACAAGATAATATCCAAAGTAGTGGCTAACAGACTCAAACCTCTCCTTCCCTTGCTATTGTCCGAGGAACAATCAGGTTATGTGGAGGGAAGACAAATTTTAAACAACATTATTCAAGCACATGAGGTGGTTCACACACTAACCAGCAAAAGGAAAGTGGGGATGATCATGCAATTGGATATAGCCAAAGCATATGACAAGGTGAATTGGATTTACATTAAGAAGGTCCTCTTTGCCTTTGGGTTCAACCACAACTGGGTCAGATGGGTCATGGCACTGGTGAATTATTCCATCTTTTCTATTCTGTTAAATGGCTCTCCCTCAGAGATCTCCAATCCTTCTAGAGGCCTTAGGCAAGGAGACCCACTCTCTCCCTTTCTCTTCATTCTCATGATGGATGGACTTAGGCAATCCATTAAGCAGGCCAAGGCAATGGGAAAAATTAGGGGTCTTCAAGTTTCTAAGAATGGTTCTGCTCTGACTCACCAACAATTTGTTGATGATACCTTACTGCAAGGAATCCCCACAGTCAAAGAGGCTTTGGCCTACAAGCAAATCCTTAAAGATTTTGCCTTACTACAGGTGTGGAAGTCAATCTCTTTAAATAAAAAATCTTCTTCTTAAATACTAACATTGCTATCCAAAGAAATATCTCAAGAATTCTTGGTTTCCAAAGAGATTCCCTCCCCTCAAAATATTTAGGAGTTCCTCTTACTACCAGACCCATGCACAAGAGTATATGGCAACCGGTTCTTTATAAGTTGCAGGACATAGTCAAAAAATGGACCTTCTGTGCCTTGAACCTGGCAGGCAGGTTAGTTCTGACTAAGGCAGTTTTGCAATCTATCTCGGTTTTCATGTTATCAGCTCTCCCAGCTCCCAAAGGTGTCTTAGAGTAATTCAAGAATATACAAAGAGATTTCCTTTGGGGCAAGGAGGAAACAAGGAAGAAATGGGCCCTGGTTGCCTGGGAAAAAATACGTAAACCCAAAATTCATGGGGGTCTGGGCTTGGACGATCAAGGGATTCTTAGTAAAGTTCTAGGAGCCAAGCTTTGGTGGAGATGGGTTCAGGAGCCAAAAGCCCAGTGGGCCAGGATCTAAAAAGAGAAATATGCCAGATCTTAGCACACTAATGGTCTCATAAGAATGTCTGGAATTATAAAAGGTTCCTACATATGGAATAAAGCCTGGGAAAATATAAGCCTAGTTCAAAAGAACAGTTTCTGGGAAATTAGAGCAGGAGATCTTGCTCTCTTTTGGGATGAAAAATGGCAACAAGAACCAACGTTATTAACAGAGAATTTTTTAAGCTTCAAGAAGGAAACAGATGCCCAAGGGTTAATCAAAGTAAAGGATTTTTGGGAACTTACTCATATCTCTAGAAAGTGGAGAAGTTGGAGAAACATTGACTGCAGAGAGGACAACCACTTAAAAATCAAAGCAGAGGTTCTTGGGTACTTGCTAAAGCAAAGAATGATCTTAGTAACAGAGGGGTAGGATCAATTGAGATGGGGTAATAACAAGAAAGGAACCTTTAATCTTGAGGAAGCAAAAGGTTTTCTCCTTCGGCTTGGTTGTAGTGTTCCAGACAAGACCTCGCTGCATCTCTAGAGGCATCAAGGCTGGATGAAGATCAACCAAATGCCAGCTCTGTGAAGAGTAGGAGGAGACAATGTAACATATTCTCAACAGCTGCTCATACACCACCCGGCTATGGGATTCGTTCTCTTCAATTTTCCACCAGTCTGATAGGGACAGAGGAAGTATCAAAAATACCCTAAACCAATGGAGAAAAAACTATACGGAGAATGAATTTCTTAATTTGGCATGGGCCTTCACACCTCGCTTCATTATCTAGAATGTTTGGAAAGAAATAAATAAAAAAAAATTCAAGAATGAAAAGTCTTCACCACATCATCTATTTGATCTTATCTTGAAACAGTCAGCTCCACTATTTGCAATATCCCCAACAATCCACCCTCGGATAATGAGCAGAGAACTCTCAAGCAACTGGGATTGCAAGGGATAATTCCTCAAGGTATAAACAAAAGGGATACAACTATGGTTACAAAGAAGGACTTCTGGCAACCTCCACCGAAAGGCTTTCTGAAATATAACATTGATGGTGCCTCAAAAGGCAATCCAAGAACTGCTGGTTATGGAGGAGTTTTAAGGGATGAATAGGGCAACATTATCTTTATCTTCCACTGTCATTTAGGAAAAGCTACCAATAACATGGCAGAAGTGATGGCTCTGGAGTCGTGTCTAGAGTTTCTGATTCAGGACCATCACTCAAATGTCATTGTAGAAGCGGAATCTAAGATAACCATTAACATTGTGAAAAGAATCAGTGGTGTTTATCAGCCAGAGAGTGTCTCGAATCAATGGAAACTTATCCAGGTTATCAAAGAATCCAAGTTCATCTCCATGGTCTTCGAACCGTAAGTTTCAACCATTTTCATCAAAATGCCAATAAGCTTGCGGACTTACTGGCTAATCAAGGTGTGTGCAGTGCAGACTGTGGGATGGCTAAAAAGTGGCAAGAGATTCCTCAAATTCATCTAAAGGCTATCTGCGAGGATCAAGCTAATGAGGACAGGGAAGTTTTTTTATTTCGGGCTAGGTTGAATAACACGAATTGACATTACCAAATTGTGCACCCTCAGCCCAGCAGGATGAACCAGGAAGGTTGGATAGTCAATTTCGGTCTCACTTTACCCTGGAGCAATTCGACCGTGATCCCCAGGTTACTGGTTGGCACTCTACGGAATCAGTTCCCAAACAAACTATGGAATGGGTTCTGGTTTTTCTATATGAATAGGCAAAACGGGTGGTTAACAATGTACAACAATTGGCTTTCTCCCTCTTTCTGCTTTCGGGCTAGAGATCCTAGCAATAGTCGGTTTTCTGGCGATCGCACGTCTGTAAAGTGGTAAGTGGTTTTGCAGTTTCGGCAGTGATCCCACAGGGATCACAACACGTGGCAAGGTGGTAGATTCGGAAACCACCCTTGATCGCTCGTTAAGGTTTGGTCGTGTATGATGGCACAATATGGCTCCTGACCATTGGATCCGGCAGCTTGGATGGACAGTTGGGATCGTTCGTGCTGTTTAGTGGGGCCAGGCAAGTCATTTCCCCATTTCCGGTTGGCGCGTCTTCCCTTTTCCGTCCTTTGTGTACTTTGGGTGGTCAGGGGTGACCGCTGTTGTTGGTCGGCTCCAGGGGTGTGTTTTGTCCAGTTCGGCCTTTTGGTTAGTGTTCTTCTAGCCCTTCGAAGTTTTTTCACTTGGGTTTTAGGTTTTCGGGTGTTAGATAGAGGGTCTTAGTCTTTGGCAGGATTACCTGTTCTCCTGAGTTTGTATAAATTGATAGGTTTCTGTATACTATGTAACTTTTCTTTTGAATTAATGAAATAGAAGGTTCAACTCTTACTTTAGCAAAAAAAAGAGAAGTTAGTATAGTCAGTTACTTTGATCTAATTTTGACTTCAATCATTTGTTTCCATATTAATGATCACTCTGTTAGAAAATTATATATTACAGAGCATTAGAAATATAAACACAGAAAACGCATAAAACATGAAAGACACAGATATACGTGGTGCACCCAGTTTGGGATACGTCCATGGAGAAATAGCCAGTCCTTCTTTTTATATTGTCCAACAAACTGAAGAGATACAACCTACAACAAATCCACTGTAATTCCCTCTTCTCTCTCAATCTCCTCTCTCTTCCTCACTCAGAATACAGATCTACATAGACACAATACAATTCCCTCATATATAGCGAGGGTTTGCCTTCTATGGAAAAAACCCTAAATTAAACATAACTTCTACCATCAGATCTCCACCTAATGAATGACCCAGATTGACTACAAAATTACAACATTTTACAAGGCAATTTTACAAGGCAGCCACCCCCCCTAGACCCCCCTGCAACGAATATTTTAGGGGTCCAATGTGGAAATACCTTTGAATACATAAGATAATCAGGCTCCACACCCAACAATCTCCCACTTGGAGACTGATTATAGTAACTCCACCATTGCTTCATTTGTTGGAAAATGACTCCACTTTGGACTTGGTTGTTTCTCATCTTCTTCATCATACTTGAAGACCAATTGAAACTGATTAGATTATCAATTTCTCCATGGTTACAACTTTTGTTAACATATCTGTAGGATTCTGGCTAGTGTGTATCTTTTCCAGCTTCAACTATCCATCTTCCAACGCTAACCATATGAAAAGGTACTTGAGTTGTAATGTTTAGTCTTGGAATGAAATGTAGAGTTCTTTGCAAGATGTATGGCACTCTAGTTGTCACTGTATAACCTGCCCAACTCCTGCTTCTTACCCAACTCATCCAGAAACCTTTGTAACGAAATCATTTCTTTACTAGCCTTTCTAGTAGCAACATACTCTACTTCTATTGTTGAGAGTGCAACAATGCTTTGCAGTTTTGAGACCCAACTGACAGTTGTTCCACCTATAGTAAACATATACCCTGTTGTGATCCTCCTGTTATCTCTATCACCCACCATATCTGCATCAACATATCCCTGTAGAGCAATGTTTGAACCACCAAAGCATAATGCTTGATTTGTGGTACCTCTCAAATACCTGAGAATCCACTTCACCACCATCCAAAGTTCTTTTCCTAGATTGTTCATGTACCGGCTTACAACTCCCACTACATGTGCAATACCAGGCCTTGTGCAGACCATTGCATACATTAAGCTTCCAACTACTGATGCATATGGAACTTTAGACATATGAGCCATTTCTTCCTGAGTTTTGGGACACTCCTTACTTAATTTGAAATGGCTAGCCAAAGGTATACTAACTGGTTTTGAATTCTGCATATTAAACATTTTCAACACCTTTTCTATGTACTCACTTTGAGACAATGTTAATTTGTGATTCTTCCTGTCTCTAGTTATTCTCATACCAAGGATTTGTTTTGCAACACCCAAATCCTTCATTGCAATTGAGTTCACCAATTTTCTTTTTAGCACATTTATCTCTTGCATGTTAGAACCTGCAACAAGCATGTCATGTACATACAATAACAATATAATATAGCTTCCATCATTTTTCCTTTTGAGATGAACACAATGATCAAAGTGACATCTAGTATAACCTTGTTCAGAAATAAACCTGTCAAACATTAGATACCACTGCCTTGGAGCCTGCTTTAAGCCATACAATCTCTTCTTCAACCTGTGCACTAGTTTCTCCTTCCCTTTTGCCTCATATCCTTGTGGCTGCTACATATATATGTCTTCCTCCAAATCCCCATGGAGAAAGGTTTTCTTTACATCTAACTGCTCAAGATGTAAATCTTCAGCTACTACTAGACTTAAAATAGTTCTTATTGAGTCATTTTATACAATAGGAGAAAATATCTCATCAAATTATATACCCTTTTTTTGTGCAAACCCTTTCACCACAAGTCTAGCTTTATACCTTTTTCTACCTCCATCTTCTTCCTTTAACTTGTAAACCCATTTATTATGCAATGTTTTTTTTCCTGCAGGCAACCTGACTAAGTCCCAAGTCTGGTTATGTGTTAAGGAGTCCATCTCTTCTTTCATGGCTTGCTCCCACTTCTTCCTGGTTTATACCTGTACTTCTTCTTCATAACATTATGGTTCACCAGAATCAGTCAACAATACATAATATAATGAAGGAGAGTATCGTTCAAGGGGTGTACTTATCCTGGTAGATCTTCTAACACCACTTTCAGGTGTTTGAGGTGCTTGTTGTTGTAGTGGTTTTTGTTCTGGATGTTGATTATTATGATTTTCAGGCACCATCACTTTTTCTGTGATCTCGTCAAGCATTGTGTATTATTTGTTTTCTTTTTCTTGTTTCTTTTCTTGCAGCTGATCCTTATACAAAACCTTTTCATTGAATATGACGTCTCTGCTCCTAATGATTTTGTGCTTTTCATAATCATAAAAGCGATAACCAAAATCATTAACACCATATCCAATAAAAGTACATTTCTTTGATTTTGCCTCAAGATTTGTTTTATTTTCTTTATTAATGTGGACAAAGGCTTCACAACCAAAAGTTTTTAAAACTGAGTAGTTTACCTATCCATGCCTCCTCTAGAATACCACCAGCCAAGGAACTTGAAGACCCTCTATTTATTAGATAAACAACAGTATCTACAACATCTGCCCAAAATTGTAAAGGCAATCCTGTGTGCAATCTCATGCACCTTGCACGCTCCATGATTGTATTTTTCATCCTTTCTAACACATCATTTTCTTGTGGTGTTCCTGGAACTGTCTTCTCTCTGTGAATTCCATTCTTTGAATAGTACCTATCAAACTCTTTGTTGTAATATTCACCTCCATTGTCTGATCTAAGACACTTCAACCTTTTTCCTATCTCATTTTCAACCAAAGTTTTCCATTTCTTGAAAGTATCAAATACATCAGATTTATTTCGAATACAATAAGTCCAAGTTTTTATGGTTGCATCATCAATAAAAGTATGATAATAACAAGAGCCGCCAAGAGATGATATCTGAGCAGGTCCCCATACATATGTATGCACAAGATTTAATTGTTCGCTCTTCTTTTCTTTCCTAACTCTGAGGAATCTGACTCTCTTCTGTTTTCCATAAACATAATTCTCACAGAATTTTAAATCAACATGCTTCAAACCTAGAAACAATGAGTGAAGAATCTGCATCCCCTTCTCACTCATGTGCCCGAGCCTATGATGCCACAATGTCGTATCTTCTCCTGTAGAGGTTAAAGCATTAACAAAATTAGAAATACCATTGCATATATACAATATACCAACCTTTTCTCCTTTTGCTATTACCAGGGATCCTTTAGTGACCTTCCAGGTTTTATTTGTCAAAGTAGTTACGCAAACTTTACCTCCCAATTACCCTATTGAAATCAGATTTTTCTTTAGATCTGGAACATGCCTTACCTCCTTCAATAACCATTGATTTCCATTCCACTGTTTTATGAAAAATGTATCCATTCCAATTATTATACAGGGTTTATCATCACCCAATCGAACCTATCCAAAATCTCCCATGAAAATGTTTCCTATCATGTGTGGCATGGAATGAGGCACCTAAATCTACCACCCAGGCATCAATAATATTTTCTAAAGAAAGAATCAAAGCATCTTGCAACACATCACCTGTCACATTCGCTTCATGATTGTTTTCTTGTTGTGTGTCTCCTTATTTTCCCTCTTGAGACTTGCAGTCTTTGTTCAGGTGTCCTTTCTTCCCATATTTCCAGCACACTATCCCTGATCTAGACTTGGATCTACCTTTCCTTGACTTACTGTGATATCCTAGGCTCTTTCCTTTCTCCATTTTTCTTCCCCTAGTCTCTCCAGTCAAAGCATTACCTGATGTCTCACCATAGCTTTTCCGTCACATTTCCTCGCTAAGGATTGCACCAACAACATCATCAAACTTTAAAGTACTAGATCTAGAAACACAGTTACTAATGGCCATAACTAAACCATTCCAACTTTCTAGCAATGAGAACAGAAATAACAAAGCCTTAACTTCATCATCAAAAGTTACCCCTACAGAACTTAACTGACTAGTAACTGTATTAAATTCCTTTAAATGATCAACAATAGATCCACCTTCTGACATTTTCATATTAAATAAACACTTCATAAGAAATACCTTATTTGAGGCTAAGGGCTTTTCATATAGTTTGACCAATGTTGACATTAAACCCTCTGTTGTCATTTCCTTCGAAATATTAAACACCACCGATGTTGCTAAGCACAATCGTATTGTTCCAAGTGCCTTACTATCGAGAATATCCCATTCTATGTCTGTCATACTCGTCGGCTTCTTTTCCTTTTCGCTCAATGGTTGGTACATATCTCTCTGATATAGATAATCTTCCATCTACATCTTCCACAGCTGGTAGTTTTGGTCGTTAAACTTTTCGACCCTAAACCTACCATCTTCTACCTTGCTCCCACTCGAACCAGGAACCCTTCTTTCCTACGAGTTTATCCACCAAATAGACCTTCGACTCTGATACTAGCTATTAGAAAATTATATATTACATAGCAATGGAAAACATAAAATATTGCAGAAATATAAACACATAAAACACATAAAACAAGAGAGACATAGATAGACATGGTTTACCCAGTTTGGGCTACGTCCACAGAGAGACAGCGAGTCCTTCATTTTATATTATCTAGCAAACTAAAGAGATACAACCTACAACAGATCCGCTATAATTCCCTCTTCGCTCTCAATCTCCTCTCTCTTCCTCACTCATAATACAGATCTACATAGACACAATACAATTCCCTCATATATAGCAAGGGGTTTCCTTCTAGGGCCCAAAACCCTAAATTAAACATAACTTCTACCATCAGATCTCCGCCTAATGAACGACCTAGATTGACTACGAAATTACAACATTTTACAAGGCAATTTTACATCTATTTTTAGCTTCGGGGGTGCTGCCCCCGATCCCCTTGCCAGGGGGGTGCTCCCAAAGGTCATAGTCGCCCTCCCTTGGACCCCCCCGCAGCGAATATTTTACAAGCAGCGTTGCTACCCCATTAGGAACTAGGTTCCAATGCGGCGAAACCTTTGAATACAGAAGATAATCAGGCTCCACACCCAACACACTCGAGGCAAGAATATGGGAAATATGGAATTTGAAAAAATCCCAATCATAAAAATAAGTTGATAAAAATAATATGATGACTTCACATTCCATGGAAAAGGTGGAACCTTTCCTTTTTCTTCATGTCTACAACGTTTCATTTTCCTTCAAGGTGAAGGTAAGAGTTTCTCAAAGATAACATGACTACCTTCACATTCCACGGTGAAGGTAGGATCTTTCCTTCATCTTCATGTCTACAATGTCGCATTTACCTTTAAGGCGAAGAAGTTGTTAAAAGATAAGATGACCACCCTCACATTCAATGGTAAATGATAATGGTAGGACTAATAGCTTGTAGAATTTAATATAAAAATACACACAGATATTTAATAATAATAATTCCAGGTCGTGTGTGATTGACTGGGCTCCGCAAGTCAAGCATTTCACTCGACTTTGCAGCATGCTGCCAAATATTTTTTTAATAATGGTATCTGGTAATTCCCTCTGGTCATCCTCTACATCTCCATTTTGTTGCTTCACCATTTCTACACAGACTCCGAGGACATATGTCAAAAATTCGTGGGCATCTTCTTATCTTCCATGGGCAAAATGTTTTGCAAAAACATGGAGCAAGTTTTTGAATTTTTGGGGAGAATCAATTGCGCAAGCAGTTTTGTAAGACCTAACGATGCGTGTATCCAACAGGCAAAATGGGTAGTCGCCATCACCATCTGAGGTGGATGAAAGAGTGCGAGAAGAAGAATGTTGTTGTCTGAGACAAAATTTTGCGAGGGGCAGAGTGTAAGTGAGACACTGCAGTACGTTGTTGAGATAACAAGAATTGCCAAGATTCAAGAGCCTTGTCGGTTGTTTCAGACATTGTCTTTGAGCAGAACTTGAACTTGAACTTGTTCCACAACTTTCACTTTCTTGCCGCTAGGCTAAGATTCTTTTCATCTTCATTTCTCTCTTGCTACTCTCCAGATCACCCACATTAAACAATTTGATGTCATCGTGAAAATGAGCAATGATAGATAACGTTGCTTTTACCCAGTGGGCAGAGGGGTAAGGATGAGATAAGAGCATAGCCACCAGATGCATTGGTCATTTTTCATTAGCCACGGCCTATGTCAGATCACTCTTTCTAATTTGTGCAAAAAGTGACCTCCGGCATTGCTCCAGTACAAAACCCATTGCTACGACAAGGTTGTCCTTGTTGGAGATGAAGTGGAAGACAGGGTCGAGGTCTTGATCTCTAGAATGCTTGGGCATTTTTCTATAATAAATTTTGCAGCCTTCACTTTTATCATGAAAATCAGAAGTAGTAATCATCATATCTTTAAAAACTTGTTTTTCCTCAAGAGACACTAATGGAATATTTTCATTAACATCTTCTTCCAACCAGGATAAATCTAATATCTTTTCATTTCCAATATCTACAACAGCCAGCTCTTGTTCCAGGGTCATGGATGATAATTTCTCATTGACAACATCTTCTTCATTGTTATGATATTGTTCATCTTCTTGTTTCTCAAGAGAGTCTTATTCTTCTGGTTCACCCCTTTTTGTTTCTTCATTGTCACTATTCTCTTCCTTATTATTGATTTCATTTTGACATGCTTTAACTTCTGCAAATGACTTTTGTAAATGATTAAATGCTTCTTGAATACTAAATTGTTCAACGTTATCAAGATGTGAACGTAATGGCACATAGTCCGGAGAACTACGTTCAAAGGCCTACATGATTATATCGTATGCCATGGCTCTGATAAAGACTAATAGCTTGTAGAATTTAATATAAAAATACACACAGGTATTTAGTAATAATAATTTATTAATATATATAAAATGTTTAAGATGATATAAGATTACAATGAGGACTCTGCTTT
>APFE030666670.1:20412-44664 GCA_000404065.3 Pinus taeda | reverse complement strand
ACCCTTCTCTCCTGTGAGTTTATCTACCAAATAGACCTTCAGCTCTGATACCAGTTGTTAGAAAATTATATATTACAGAGCAATGGAAAACACAAAATATTGTAGAAATATAAACACAGAAAACGCATAAAACAAGAGAGACACTGATATATGTGGTTCACCCAGTTTGGGCTATGTCCACGGAGAAATAGCTATTCCTTCCTTTTATATTATCCAGCCAACTAAAGAGATACAACCTACAACAGATTCTCTATAATTCCATCTTCGCTCTCAATCTTCTCTCTCTTCCTCACTCATAATACAGATCTACATAGACACAATACAATTTCCTCATATATAGCAAGGGGTTTCCTTCTGGGACCCAAAACCCTAAATTAAACATAGCCTCTACCATCAGATCTCTGCCTAATGAACGACCAGATTGACTGCAAAATTACAACATTTTACAAGGCAATTTTACATCTATTTTTAGCTTCGAGGGTGCTACCCCTGATCCCCCCACCAAGGAGGGGCTCCCAAAAGTCATAGCCTCCCTCCCTTGGACCCCTCTGCAGCGAATATTTTACAGGCAACGTTGCCACCCCATTATGAACTAGGTTCTAATGCGGCGATACCTTTGAATACAGAAGATAATCAAGCTCCACATCCAACACACTCGAGGCAAGAATATAGGAAATATGGAATCTGAAAAATCCCAATGATAAGAATATGTTGATAAAAATAATACAATGACTTCACATTCCATGGAAAAGGTGGAATCTTTCCTTTGTCTTCATGTCTACAATGTTTCATTTTCCTTCAAGGTGAAGGTAAGAGTTTATCAAAGATAACATGACTACCTTCACATTCCATGATGAAGGTAGGATCTTTCCTTCATCTTCATGTCTATAATGTCGCATTTACCTTTAAGGTGAAGGAGTTGTTAAAAGACAAGATGACCATCTTCACATTCAATGGTAAATGATAATGGTAGGATATTCCCTTTTCCCTCATGTTTACAAGGTTGCACTTGCTTTTAATGTGAAGGAAAGACACGATAATTATGATTTAGTTTTACTATTTCAATTACATGATAGTTTGTTCATAAAAGGCTTTATAAAACCATAAGTTAATATGAACAATTATGAATTTTCATAAAGTTTTGCATTTAATCTCATCTCATTTCATATATGCATATAAATAATAAAATTAAGATCGCTCTATTTCATTTTTTTAGTGAAAAGGATAACTACAGATTTCACAAGATTTTCAACACTAGGATTGTTGTACTGGAAGAAATGGAAGTGCATGTGGAAGGCCACCATCTAGAATATGTTTGCGAAGAGCTAAAGCAAGGGAAGGAGAGTATTCATCCACATATGGGTATTCTTATGAGAAGATGCCAAACTAACAAGACTTTTGTCGATGTCTACCCTACAGGAGATCGAAATAAAGCATATCGAGCCTTCACTAATCTTATTTACACAATCCTGGAACAACATGGGAAGGCTCCCATTGGCAACAAGGAATTGGTTTTGGTTGCAAGAAAATTGATTCTGGAACAAGGTTACTCACAACATCCATGACTATACTGCAATGACATGAATGTCGATGCCCCTTCTCTGCACTAGAAATCAATGAAGAAGCGGCCAACTCTCGCAACATCCACAACATTCATAAAAAAGCGTCAACATATACCTATAGACATTGAGAAGAAGAGAACATGTTTCTTTTGGACTTTATTTGGCTTGGCAGTAGTTTCTTCTTTTCGTAGTCCTTATTTTAGAAATTTTCTTGTTAGAGCTTGTCCATTTTCTTCCTCATTTCCGCAAGCCCAAAGGAACGGAAGATTTGTACAATATTTTCCCTTTAGTTCTCGCCAGAATAAAAGCCTTGTATCATTATCATAATATCGAAAGAGACAAATATGTATCAAATTGATGAAGAACAATGGCGGAGAATTGTAGGTATGGGGTGCATGGATGGGATGCAGTGACGAAAGGGGTTGGGATCATGATTCTAGGCCTCTATCATGATTCAAGGCCTCTGTTTTCCATGCCTCTAGTTATCTTCTACAAAGAGAAAATCATAAGCTAACAAATAACAATGGATAGGAAAACTCACATGTTGGGAAGAAGCAGAACTTGGTTCCATTTCCTTGCCAAAACCCACCATGAAGAGATGTTTATGGGTTATAATTATTTTAAATATCAACGAGAATTGGTTGGACAAATCAAGATTCAATTGACAGTTAAAACAATGGAATCTAATGGTGGAAGAACTCTCAATCATCTAACAATGAATTTAAGGGTGCAGAGGATTGCAGATTGGCAACTAGGGGAGTTCTTCTCAAAGGGGGACACCTTACAGTGTAATCATGATTTTATTTTCAATTATATATAATAATATATATGAATATATAATAGATTATATATATATAATAATGAATAAAAATATTTACATTTGAAAAAACATGTAACAATATTATTAACCGTGGAGATTCACCCCAACTTTACTATGGAGATTCTTAACATGTAATACACTAATACCACATGTTCAAAAAACCATGACTTATGATGATATCACACTATGGGCATAAATATTTTTGAGATAAATCTCCACCTTTCATTTGTGAATACTACTAAGAATATTCCACAATATTCTATGGATGTTAAATCCCTACCACCTGCAATTATTGATAATTAAAATAAAATTTTGAAGTCCTATTAAAAAATAAACATGTTTATGGATTTGACAAGTGTCATACGAAATGCGTTATAGATTTTGGAGCTTGTAGCATTAAGAATTCAAGGTATTATAACAAAACCCATTTATCTCCATAGTTAAGCATCTTGTTACATGTTTATATATTAATTTTTGTTTATAGTTATTAATAAAATAATTTAAAATAAAGTTATAATTTATTTGTTTGTTATGATGTTTTTAATCTTGGTAATGTGAGATGTATACTAAAGTAATTGTGTTATTATCTCAAAGAGAGTAATTAGGAGCTAGCACATGTTCATCTTAAAATAAAATTAAAAAATATTCTCTAAATAGACAAACAATGTGGACTGTAATAAAAAAACAAAAATGGATATGGTATGCACATTTAGTTAGTTGTCCACATGACGCAATATAATTTAATGTAAAGTAATATTTTTCAAAAAATATTTTAACATGGGACTTGACTAGATCTCAAGATCTATGTTAACTGATTTGAGTCTGTATCAACTCAATATATATCTATATATAGAAAAAAAAGTTAAAAATAAAATATTATGTTAATATAATAAAATATCAATGTGGTTATCAAGTCAAATTTATTAATAACAAAAAAATTAAATTCAATTAAACAATAAAAAATGACATGTTTTGCACTCTCAAAAAAGTTTGCACCTAATAAAATTTGATCCCTGTCCACTCATGTTAGATCCATGCTTAATATAGATGTAAACTGGTTAATTTTGAAAATGATGATGTAAAAATGAAGTTATTAGGATGAAATGCATATTCATATTTAGAGAAATTTATTGCAGAGTTACTATTTTTATAACCTAAATAACTTAAAACTCACACAAAACCTCTAGACCTAAGAAGACTAAATCCTTAAAGATAACCCTAAACTTAAATTTATTCAACTTACTAAAATAAACTCCGACTTGGTAAGACTTAACCCTAAACTAATGCTGACTAAAGAAATGGATAGATATCTATGTTGGAAGATATGATCTAGATATAGGAGATTTATAAATAAGAACAGAATGAGAGTTATATGTTCATGAAGGAAGCTCAAAAACAGTTCTTCAAAGACACTCATTATGGGGTTTGTCACCACCCAAAGTTGGATATATGTGAAGAAATAAGCAATGCTCTTCAAGTCTCTGCTAGTCCCTCTACTAAAAAGGTGCTCTACTCCCAAAACACCATATCCTCTCGAGAGGCGTTGGGCATGCCTGTTTGTCACCTTACCTTTTGGTAACTTTAGATTTAGATGCTAAAAATCACCCATGATTGCAATGGAGAAGGAGAAGCTTGAACAGTTGCACAAATCAAGATTTTTTTGATAGTTAAAACAGTAAGATCTAATGGTGGATGAACTCTCAAACGTCTAACAATGAAATAGATATGAAGGTGCAGAGGAGTGCAAAGTGGCAGCTGAGGGAGTTATTCTCAAAGAGAAATGCCTTACAGCTTAAATATACATTAGAAATTCAATCCTTAGCATTCACATAATAATTATTATTAATTAAATTAAAATCTTTATTTCCAAAATAAAATTTACAAACTTAAACAATTATTTTAATTTCAATATCAAAATCCATCCACTTATACACAAGAAAAATAAATAAAATAAAAATGAAATAAATAAAATAAAAAAAATAAAATAAATAAAAATAAATAAAAAATAAAATAAATCTAGAGCTAGATGTATGCATATTTCCAATCACCAAAACACATAGGCACACTGTAAATTCAAAAAGTTTACACAATTTTACTAATTCTTAATAACATAATATTAAATTCTAGCCATAAACTTTATCGAGCACACGTAAATCAAAGGTCTACAGCAATTTACTAATCATAAAACATAAAATAATCTAGTCATAAACCTTATCCTTCATCTACTTATGTGATTTTGAAAATATTTTGAAATTTGATTAAGAAAATTTATTTAAAAAATCAAATGGTTTTTCTCGGATTTTAAATATTTTCCAAAATTTACAATCCAATTAAGTTAAGTTGGACACAAACTTATTAAGTTAAGATCAATATATATAAAATTAATACTTCTGCCACAATAATTATTTGTCCATCATTATAGACCCATTACATTAAGAGTTATACACAATTCATAATTTTGCTTGGAATTGGCAATAAAATGCATCTGTAGCTTTTTTACAACATTGGTTGACATTTTTCATGGCCAAAAAAATTAATAATATAATGTTTTGCCATCTCGTGAAGTTCAAATGAATTATTGTAAACTGTATTGCGCATACCTAATGTCTTTTCCATCTCATTTAGAAATTCAAATATAATGTTAATTTTTATCTCTTTTGGAAATTGAGAACCTTGATGTTGATGGCAAAGATTAGTGCAAACAAGACTGTGAATGACATTGTAACAACTGCTACTATTCCTATAAAATTGTGTCTATACCGAAAGTAGCTACTCAGGAATTTGTTAACTTGTTTTGTACCATCGACCATCACTATTTCTTCTGAGTTATCCCTAAACTAAGACGCTGGCAGTCCATATAGAGTCCATGCAAAGGGGAACCCCAATAATACCATGTCCACCACACTGGAATCAGTTGCAAGGGTCACAAAAGAAAAACCATCCACGTGAATAGGAGAGAATGAGTTTATCCAAGAGACCGCTTGCACAAATATGTATGGTACTTCAATCAAATTTGGCTTAGTTACCAAAAGACAAAGAAATACGCCAGCTTCAAGAATTTCACAACACAGGGTAAACAAGAAGGAGGTGTTGCGGTTTGTTGCACTAGTTTTTGTGATTAGATCATTTCAATGATTTAGATTTGATTCTCCTTTCCAAACTATAACTGCAATAATTGTCTTTAATCTCATAATTGAGGCTAATCAATGGAATACAATAGCACATGTGGCATGGGAGGGGAGTTGTTCTTAGAAGGAACGCTTTACGGTGTAAAAATAAAAAATGAAATGAAAAAAATCATGTTGTAATGGTTGTTTAATATTTGTAATAAGTCAAAAATAATAAATAAATACAAAAAATAAAATTAATAAATTTTGTTTCTAATTAATAATTATACTTGTCTACATCTATTTTAACTTCAGATCTACTAAACTTTGAGAGGTATCAAATCTCTTGATATTATCATTATTATTGTTATCCAATCTTAAGGTCTGGGTATGAGACCCCTTTGTTTGTGGGACAAGGGACCCACCTCTGCGCACACCACATTAGTGTATGATACCCCCTTGTTTGTGAGACAAGGGTCCTCCGCATAGTGCGCACATTAGTGTATGATACCCCCTTGTTTGTGAGACAAGGGTCCTCTGCGTAGTGATTTGACTATCAAGTCTATGAAGGCATATATACTCTAGCCCCCTCTGGTTTTGAACTTGTGACCTCCTATAAGGAAAAACATGCTCTTAACCATTAAGCTCACTCAAGCTGATATGCAAACCTCTTTTAGAGTGAAAAAATATTTGATCCCTCTACACCCTTGTTAGATCAGCAGTTAAGATAGATCTAAACTAGTTCATAAAAAAAATCAACTAAAAAATAGAAAAAATAATCAATTAATTATATATTAAAAAATAATCTAATATAATAGGTAACTAAAATGATTCTACCTAAAACACAATATTAATATGGTAACAAAATGATTCTACCTATAACTACAATGTCTTGTATTCATAAAATATCATTATTTATTTTAATCAAAACATTGTCCTCTAATAAATGATGTAATTTTGTTTAATTCATATATTTCAAAATCATTTAAAGTTGCAACAATAAACTTATGACTTATTAATAAAAATGCACACTCTTAACCATTAAATTTACTCTAAATAAAAATATTTCAAATATATAATAATTTCAGTTATTACAATATATTAATAAATCATAATATTTTAATCCATTTATTTTAAATTTATAATAATTTCAGTTATACAAATATAAATAAATCATAATATTTTAAATTCCATATATATAAACATTGAATTATATTATACATATATATCCATAGTTATTAATATTTTTAATACATAAATCAGTACAAATAAAACTCTATCTTCATTTAAAAAAACTAAAGATCGGCATACCTTCGTAGGATATTATGAATTCACTCTCGTCTTCTCTTTTCCCCTTTTTAAGGACATGAAGTTATTTTGGAGTGAAATTCCTTTATGAGGTATTAAATTAATTTTGAAAAACACACTTACTCTATCTTATATAAAGGATAGTTCAAAAATGTATATAGATTTACAAATTTTTTAACATTGTTTTCTTCCCAACATTTTTTTTGGTTAAGTATATAGGTATTAACTTGTTTATGAATTAAATTAAATATATTATAAATTAATAAATAATATAAATACTAACATAATTAGATGGATGGAGCAAGAGTGGTTAGGGTTCTAATTAACTCGAGGAAGAAATAATATTCTAATTTGCTTGGGGTTTTGGAATTTTGACAAACAATCCAGTTGAGCTTTTAGCATTATAGAAAGGGCTTGAATTATCATTGATAAAGAAAATTCCAAAACTCATGATCTATGGTGATTCATTGCTTGTTATTTGTCAAGTATCGGGGAAGAAAATTAGTGATATTCTTCCTATTTTGCAAAGGATATCACTACTTATTTCTCAATTTAAGCAACTGGACTTTCTCCATATGTATAAGCATCTAAATAAGATGGCAAAGATATTGGAAAAAAAGGGCTCCACCCAGGCCAAGGGAAAATCATTGTAAATTTGAAAAACTGAAAATGTCACCCTATACCTTAATTATGGATAGATCCCAAAGGTATGCAATTGTTGGCACGACAATATCATACAAAAAGAATTATGGCTCTTATGGTCGAATTTCCACACTAAGAATTGTAGTTTTGTCTTGGCTTGAATTCACAAGTTGACGAGATTGATGGCCTAGTTTTCAATCTATTCTCGAACCACGAAATTTTAAAATTCTCTCATGGCAGCACATCCCTTGCCACAAGTGGCAGCTGATCATTAATTATAATAGTTCGATCTAATACAACCATTCATCCAACCACCTCTTGAAGTGGGTGGTAATAATATATATATATATATATATTATATATATATAATATATTATATATATATATTATATAGAAATTATATATCATTTTTGAATATATAAATGGATTCAATGTCTTGAAAATTTTATTGTGCATTTGAATTTTGTATACTATATAGCTTAAACTTGCAATTCCAACAAAGATCTATCTAGATTTTTAACAAAATCGACAAAACTAACTAAAAATGGAGACTACTCATAAGAATTCATTTTTTCAATTGTTTTATATATATGTATGATTTTTTTTGTTTAAACATATAATATATATGGTGATTCATTGCTTGTTATTTGTCGAGTATCGAGGAAGAAAATCCGTGATATTCTTCCTATTCTGCAAAGGATATCACTACTTATTTCTCAATTTGAACAACTGGACTTTCTCCATGTGTATAGGCATCTAAATAAGATGGCAGACATGTTGGAAAAAAAGGGCTCCACCCTAGGCCAAGGAAAATCATTGTAAATTTGAAAAACTAAAAATATCACCCTATACCTTAATTATGGATAGATCCCAAAGGTACACAATTGCTGGCACAACAATATCATACAAAAAAATAAATTATGGCTCCTACGGTCGAATTTCCACACTAAGCATTGTAGTTTCATCTTGGCTTGAATTCACAAGTTGACGAGATTGATGGCCTAGTTTTCAGTCTATTCTCGACCATGAAATTTTAAAATTCTCTCATGGTGGCACATCCCTGGACACAAGTGGCAGCTGATCATTTATAATAGTTCGATCTAGTACGACCCTTCATCCAACCACCTCTTGAAGTGGGTGGGTCTTTATTTGAATGCACTGGAACATTCTATAAGCATTGAATATTAGTTAATAGCGACTTTGGCCTCCCACACTTATGAGGATTTTGGCTCTACGATGGATATTTTGTATCGACTGGTCTCGAGACTCAATGGTGAGCATTATTTAATGGTCCTTTAGGATTCCATTGGAAGATATGAAGTATGGTTTATGCTTGGTGAGTGTTGTAAAGATGGTGAGTTTGATTCAAATTCTTTGTTGACCTCCTCGACTATGGTGGAGCACTAGAATTACACTGACCTTGGCTTAGAGAACATTACCTGGATTTTGTTTTGGATGTTACAAAAGCCCTCCTTAATGTCCATTAGAGGCATGATGACATGGCCGATAGACAATGGCAGTCTTTTCAACTATTAATGGAGGTGAAACTTCTTTGTCACCTCGATAATATGGAAATCTCCATGAATGTTTTAAGGGAAGAGATTATCGCTGTCAATGGTCAAGTAGCCATGCTGGAAAATATTGTTGTTGGTAATTCTTAGTTCAAATCAGATGGTAGTGGCTCTGGCTCTACTCCTACGAAGAAGGCTCATTGACCGCATGGAGAAAATTACCCTGAAAATGGACACAACCGGTAATGGTTACTTTAGAGGTCTTTTTTTGGTCATCGCATCTTTCTCTCAGTTTTAATGTTACCATGCAAGTTTTGTCTAATATTGAAGATTTTTTATAAAATGTATAATCATAATAACTTTAGAATATGTAAGAACGACAACAATTTTAATATTTTCTTAAAAAATGATCAACATAAAACACCAGTAAATAAAATGTAGTAAATATTTATAAAAATTTTAGCCCAAAATCCAACCTTTATTAATACAAACTTATAACTTCTTTTTAATATGTAAACAAAAAAAATATAAAAAAAATTATATATATATATATATATATATTATATATAATATATATATATATATATATATAATATATATATATTTTTAAAATTTAATTGAAGTAATGATGAATTTTATGATAAACCAAATTCAAATAACCTTTCATATTGGTCTTTCTCCTTTTAATTCAATAATCAAATTTTCCGTGAATCAATAAATATCATGAATATCACTCAAATTTAAAAAATTTCAACCAAAACTTATCATATTAAAATTATATCCTTTAGTTTTAAATATACTCGATTTGCACCAAAAATAAAATATCGCTATATTTTTATTAAAAACCACAAACTTATTTAACCAAACAACAATATTATAATTAAGTGTACACATTCAATACTAAAATTAATGTAATCATTTTCTAAACTTTCCTATCACATATCTTTTAATTAATTTAATAAATATAAAATTTGATAACATATTTATCCTCAACTTTTATGCTTAGTCCCTAATTCTTTTTCCTTCATAAACTCGACCCTACAAATATTTCAGGATCATTCCAAAGCCGGAGCCCAAACCATTAACACAATTTTAAAAAGCACACTAAGGCTCATAAAATACTTATTTATTTTTTATTTAAAAATATTGTTTTTTAACACTTTATTTATGTAACCAAAAAGTAGCTCAATCAAATCTAGGAAATCCACCGACACTAAATTTTCAATTAATTTTTGAAACTCGCCTTACCACATGTCTTAAATTTATTATATTCTTTTAAAATTAACTTAATAATATGAAATGTCGTAATATATCTAGTTTATAATTTTGACAATTCTGTTAACTTTTTAGGGTATTTATATATTATTATTTATATATTTTAAATATCCACTTATATATTTGAAAGGTTAAAATTTTAATTTAAATGATCAATTAAATTAATTTTTCATATATATGGAAAATTTAGTATAATTTAATTATTAAATTAATAATGGGCAGTTATCATTAATTATTATTTGCAAATGCAGGTTAATTCATCAGTGGTATTCAAGGAAAACATGCCACTTGTAATTACCTATTGGTGATATGTAAGGGAGCAAATTTTCACTCCTACCAGATGTCTTTGGCTTTGAGACCATTAACTTGCTTCGTTACGTACGAGGAAGTCGAGCTCTTAGCCAACTGCTTTTTCTTGGCTAAGAGCTCGTCTTCCTCCATGCATGCTCCTGACTCACTCCATCAACGTCATTTTCATCCTTTTTGAAACTTCATTTTGTTAAGGTGTGTATGGAGTAATCTTCTACTTTGTTATATTGCACTTCTTACAAAATTTTATGAATTCATTCTCACATAATTCTCCACCATTATCAATCCTCAGTACCTTAATTTTCTTCAATGTTTGATTTTCCATGAGAGCCTTAAAATCTTTGAATTTGTAAAAAAAAATAGATTTCTTCCCGAGGAAATAAATCCATGCATTCCTTGAGAATTCATCTATAAATTAGACATAAGATATAGATTTACTCAGTATTGGAACCAACACAAGTCCAAACACATCATTGTACACCAACTATAACATTCCCTCTAACCTTATAGAACCAAAGGAAAATCTTACCCAATTCTACTTCCCATATACATAATGTTCACAAAAATCAAATTCTAAAGAGTAATTAAACATACCTTCTATGGTACCACTATTGTGTGGTACTCAAAGGCCTTTCTCTCTTATATGTCCTAGTCTTTGGTGTCACATCATAGTCTTTTCTCTAGAGGCCATAGGAGTTTTTCCTTCTTTTGCTCCACTCTTAGGAGAAACGGAACTATTGCACCCTTCACTAAGACTACTTCCTAACATCTTATACAAAGTTCCAATCTGATCTCCCCTCAGCAATATAGTTGTTCCTCGAACCATCCTACAGGTATCCTCATCTTGCTTGCAAAAATTAAGTTTCTAGCCAATCTTAGGATCTGAAGAACGCTATGGAATGTTCTAATCCTTCCACCCATGAGCTTCAACTCGAATTTTCCTCATCATATGATTTTGGTTGTTGAGTCATCTCCTAAGAAACGTCACCATCGTCGTATCCTTCATACTTGCATAACCACTCTTTGTGAGGATTCATATGCAAGGATGCACCTAAGTCAACTAGTCATCCCCCATGATCTACATGTGTACTTGAAGAATATAAATACACATCCACTACTTCATCTGAGAAGGATTTTGATTCTATAGACGGAGTATCATTATATCCCTTCCCTTTCTTAGGAATTTTGGATTTACAATCTTTCTTGTAATGCCCAAGTCTTTTCTGCATCTCCAACATACCTTTATGAATTTTCTTAGATATTTAGATCTTCCTCTAGATTAGATCTCCCACTTGAGGACTTATTTTTATTTCTATTCTAAGAGCCTCCTCTTATAGAAAAGGCGTTTGTGTTATGAATTTCCATATATTTTCATCGTGTTTCCTTCGATAACAAGGATGAGACTATATCATTGAAACTCAAAGTAGTTGAATTACTACTTATGGCAACAATTATCTCACAAGTTCACTAAAGAACACAACAAATTGATACACTTATCTTCATCTAAAATTTTAATATCAATAAATAATAGCTAACTTACCACAGTATTGAAGGCATTCAGGTGCGCTATCACCAAGTCTTTATCCTTTGTCCTCGGGTTATATAGATTTTCCTATAGGAACAAATTTTTCACCAAGGGCTTAGATTGATATGAAGTCTCTAATTTGTTTCACAATGCCTTTGCTGTAGCTTCTCATGAAACATTCTAATAAGGAATCTATGCTCTTTGCCTTTTGATCCAACTTGGTCCATTCTTTTGACATCATCCTTGTTAGTGTAGTGCCTAGATCCACACTGATCCACTAATATTTGTCCATCAAAAGATCTTCAACTTTGAGATTCTACAACTTAAAACTCGACCCATTGAATTTCTCGATCTCTATCTTGGAACTACTCACAACTTTTTTTCATCACAAGAATCAATTTCGTAGATCTCTCTCTATAACATGGTATACCACATGCCCAAGCAAAATCCCTAGCCCCAAAATCCCCTTGAAACTAAAATACAATGATACCAAATGTAGGTTTTAACTCAATAAAATTAATTTTTTTTGTTGGTCTAACCCACGGGGATCTAAACTTTGAATCTCATGCTTCACATATAACTTCATAACAAAGTGATCACCAATTGAGCTACACCCCATGGGATTTCTATATAATTAATTGTTGCAAATAGATTCTTAATAAAATAAAAGGATGCAATGGCAAATACACACATTAACATAGAGTTTTTCCTATTAACCCAACCAAGAAAACTAGAAATATTTTTCAAATATTATTCTTCAATATACTATAATATATATTTCTACAACATCCATAAATTGTCAATCCATTTACCCTGATTGGAATACAAATGTAGTTCCTTAACCAAAATTACAAAGCCATGGGTTAAACCATCGTGCACCACAAAACTGTACGATGAAAACTACGTGTCCAAAACCACCAAAAACAAATGCAAAACATTGACAAAAAAAAATAAAATCAAAGGTGTTGTACTCAATGCAATGTATAACACATGTTGGCTTGTCGTGCAAAGAGTATAACACATACCCAACAAAGGTGTAGGCCTAGGTTTGAATACCATTATTTGTTAGTGAAGGAGGAGAGCTTATAGTTATAGTAGCAATTCCAAGGCATCACAAGCTACACATATATGATTTCTAATTTATACACACACACCCATGAAACACATCCCAAAAAGGAGAAGGGAAAGGTAAAGCAAGAAAGCATACTCACTCTACAATCAACCAATCCATGTGTTAGTAAGAGATACCACCTGCAATCAACCAATCCATATGTTAGTAAGATATACCACTCCTTTGTGGTAAACCTTATTAGCATAAGGATCATGGTATGCTAGCTTTGTATGATATGGTAGAGAATCCTTCACAACTAATGTGGGATAATGGCCACAAGGACAAGCGATCCTATGGTCATAGAAACAATTCCAAACACCACAAGATAACCATATTTAAATATTATTTCACCTCTACACACACTCATTTAACACATCCTATAGAGGAGGAGGGGAAGGTAAAACAAACAAGCATATTTAACCTGCAATCAATCAATCATTACTTTAATAGGAGCCACCATTCCTTTTTTGTTTCCCCCATTAGCGTAAACAACATGGTATGTTGGGACTTACATGTTATTGCAAACCAACCCTCACAAACAATGTGAGAGAACATAGAAGAGGCGAGGAGATTTTATGGTCATAGAAGCAATTCCAAGCCTTAATATGATAAGCACATTTGATTATTTTTTCACACATACACACCCACATAACATGTCCCACATAGAAGGAGCAAAAGGCTAAACAAGCAAAAATATATTCATCCCACAACCAATCAACCATTATGTTAGTAGAAAAAATTACTCCTTTTTGACACCCCGTGAATTTAAAAGTCATAATATGTTGAAACTTACATGACATCATCAACAAACCTTCCAAACGATTTAAACTACGTAGCAAATCATTATGTTAATATGAAAATCACTCTTAACATAAAAATCATCACATGTTGAAACTTATACAATATCATAAACAAATCCTCCCAACCCATATAAAATAACAAACATAAGAATCCTCCCAACCCATATAAAATAACAAACATAAGAAGATAAAGAAAATATATACCATTATAAATATAAGTGAAGAAAAATCATTTACAAGCACTCAAAAAACTTTAAACTATTTAAAAAAAAGTTGATTATATGTGTAGGTGATATGCTGGCTCTTAATGAGCCCACTCTTGTGAGCATGTCAAGCCATCCTTTATTTCTTTTGAAAAAAAATCAGGTTACTTTAAATATCAACTTTCAATAAATAAAGAATAAAGAGGAAATAGTTTAAATAATATATATATATATATATTATATATATATATATATATATATTTTACATCAATTCCTCAATATTTTATGTAAAATAATATTAAAAATAATATAATGTTTGTTTTTACAATTTATAAATATATATATTATAAAGCCCTATGTCATACATCAAAAACTTAATTAAATTAATGTACAGTCACATGCACAACTTTTTGCAAGTCAATAGTATAATTTTGTACTTTTTGGTATCATATACAGTTTTCTAACGAATATAACTGTACATATTTATGTTGAGTATTATTATATTTTTATATTTATATTTAAAATATCTGGATTTGATTTTCATTCCATCCTTTGCACACTTTAGGTCAAACCTTTGGTGTTCCATTAAATTAAGAAAACAAGTTCATGTTTAAGTTTTTTTTGTTTAATATTTGAGTAGTTAACAACATCACATCAAGTTGTTGCATTTGCAGGCCAGATTTGCTGGTTTTTTTTTAAAGCAAATTGCTCTAGTGTTGTAAAGTTATCCTCATTAAACAATATTTTCCTTATCATTTATGCAAATTTTAAGTTAGTTGAGAATATTTATATTTATAAAAAGTTATCCCTCATTAAACAATATTCCTTATGATTTATGCAAATTTAAGTATTGAGAAATTTTATTTATAAGATATCTCTAAGTGATAGCTGATTTTCATAATCTCTTCCCTATATAATTCTAAATATATTTATCACTAACAACCCATGAAGGGCAAATTTCATGTTAGTTGAGCATATTTATATTTTTTATCACTAACAACCCATGAAGGGAAAATTTCAAGTTAGTTGAGCATATTTATAATTTTTCTCAGTAGTAGATGATTTTCACAATCTCCAAAATATAGAATTGTAATGATATTTATCACTAAATCCATGAATGGGCAAATTTCAAGTTAGTTGAGGATATTGATATCTATACAGACATTTTATTTCTGTGGCGCATGATTTTCATAATCTTCAATATAAAAATATAAATAAAAATGGTAGATTCAATTTTTATAAATTAATTTATAATTAAATTTATTAAAATTTAATAGAAATTTAGAAAATTGGTTAGAATAAATATTATGTTAGATTGTACAATCACATGTTTATTTTAAAATAAAATTGTCTAAATTTTAGTTTAATTATTAATTACTATTAAGTGGATAGTAGAGATTTGACCTCCATAAAATATTCTAAAATATTTCTAGTGGTATACATAAATCAAAAGTTAAAATTTATTTCCAAAATAGTTATGTGTTTTTTTGTCTTTTTAATTGAATATATTAACTAAAAATTATCATATGAGAAGTGTTATATGAAATGGTTTATGATATTTCAAACATGGTATTGATAAGCTATGTTATTGTAACAAAGTTTATTTATAGATTAAGAATCCATGACAAAGTGAGGTGAATCTCCTTCATGGTTAAGAATATTGTTACTACATTTTTTTGTACTCATATATTAAATTTGTATCATTAATAATAATAATATTTATGAGGAGAGGTGTGTCTATTTTCGAATAAGGGTTCTAGAATTTTAATATTATTATCAATAATTATTTCATGGATGGTATGCATTTAACCTCCATAAAATATTCTAGAATAGTCATAGTAGTATGCACAAATCAAAGATTGAGATTTATTTCTAAAATAGTTATTTCCTTTTAGCTCTTTTAATTAAATTGATTGATTAAAAAAATGTAATATGAAGTGAGTCATAGCTTTTTGGGGATGTGGTATTAATAAGCCATAGTATTGTAACAAAGTTTGTTTATAGGTGAGTGCACTACATCCACACCTTATTTCACTATGTCCACATACACTCGAAGGGTTCACTACATCCATAGAATATTTCACTACGTCCACATACACCCGAAGGGTTCACGATTATTTCACTATGTCCACATACACCCAAAGGGTTCACGATTATTTCACTACATACACATACACTCGAAGGGTTTATGATTATTTCACTACGTCCACCTACACCCAAAGGGTTCACGATTATTTAACTACGTACACATACAGCCGAAGGGTTCACTACAACCACAGATTCTGAAGGGATCACTTGTCCACATACACCTGAAGGGTTCACGATTATTTCACTACGTACACATACACCCAAAGGGTTCACTACATCCACAGATTCCGAAAGGATCACTTTCTGTTGACTTGCGATTATTTCACTATGTCCACATACACCCAAAGGGTTCACGATTATTTCACTACGTACACATACATCCGAAGGGTTCACGATTATTTCACTATGTCCACATACACCCGAAGGGTTCACAATCATTTCAATACGAACACATACACCCTAAGGGTTCATTATATCCACAGATTCCGAAGGGATCACTTTCTGTTGACTCAATCAGGAACCTTGACCCGTCCACATACACCCAAAGGGTTCACGATTATTTCACTACGTACACATACACCCAAAGGGTTCACGATTATTTCACTATGTCCACATTAACCCGAAGGTTTCACAATCATTTCACTACATACACATACACCCAAAGGGTTCACTAAATCCATAGATTCTGAAGGGATCACTTTCTGTTGACTCAAGATTATTTCACTACGTCCACATACACCCAAAGGGTTCACGACTATTTCACTACATACACATACACCCGAAGGGTTCACGATTATTTCACTACGTCCACATACACCCGAAGGGTTCACGATCATTTCAATATGTACACATACACCTGAAGGGTTCACTATATCCACAGATTCTGAAGGGATCACTTTATGTTGACTCAACCAGGAACCTTGACCCGTCCACATACACCCAAAGGGTTCATGATTATTTCACTACATACACATACACCTAAAGGGTTCATGATTATTTCACTACGTCCACATACATTTGAAGGGTTTACGATTATTTCACTACGTCCACATACACCCAAAGGGTTCATGATTATTTCACTACATACACATACACCTGAAGGGTTCATGATTATTTCACTACGTCCACATACATTTGAAGGGTTCACGATTATTTCACTACGTCCACATACACCCGAAGGGTTCACGATCATTTCACTATGCACACATACACCCAAAGTGTTCACTACATCCACAGATTCTGAAGGGATCACTTTCTGTTGACTCAACCAGGAAGCTTGACCCAAAAAAGGTTGAGATAATTGAGCCTGCAACCTCTCAATAGCAAAGGTGCTTTAACAATAGGGACTCAACCAATTGAGCTAACACTCAAGGCTATATATATATATATATATATATATATCATATATAATATATATAATAATATAAATGAATTTTAACTATAAAATTATAAAGTTAGTATATTTGTTATTTTTCCATGGCATTTTTTATGATGAAGCTTATTTAAAGGCTTGACTAAATCCATCATGGATTGCAAAACTACTAGGTTAGATCTATCTTAACTTCCAACTTGATCTCTCTCGGTGCTTGGTAGGTTCATATTTAAGATGGATCTAAGCTAGTAACTAATATTAATTTTAAATAAAGTTATAATTTAGTTAGTTTTCATGATGTATAATAAAGTGTTTTCATAATGCATGCCTATTGGCATTTAGCAGACATTTAGTTTATATGGCTCGACTAGTTACTATTTTTAATAAAGTTATAATTTACTTAATTCTTATTCTTTTTTAAATTTTAGCAACTTGAGATGTATGATGAAGTGAGTGTTTTGATGCTTATTATAGATTGATATGCATATGAATTTACCATCCATTTAACTTATATGATTGCACTAGTTTATCTTTCATAAGAATTTTTGAAAGTGTTAAATCCATTTATGCATTTAAAAATATAATTTGAGTAATGAAAAAATGCATTTTTACCAAAACTTAGTTGGATTTCAAAGATAGTTGTCCAAAAAAATCCATCTTAAAGTATTTTGATTTTCTTATTAAGCAAAGATATATCTATATTAACCAATTATCTAGCAAGTGCATAGAGGATCAAATCTCTCAAGATACAAGCATCTTGATATTATATATATATATAAATATATATTATATATATATTATATATATATATATATATTATAATATATATTATATATATATAGATAGCATTTTTTGAATATATAAATGGATTCAATGTCTTGAAAATTTTCTTGTGCATTTGGATTGTGTATACTATATAGCTTAAACTTGCAATTCCAACAAAGATCTATCTAGATTTCTAACAAAATCAACAAAAATAACTAAAAAGGGAGACTACTCATAAGAATTCATTTTTTCAATTGTTTTATATATATGTATGATTTTTTTTGTTAACCATATATAATATAAATACACAATTGATATTGAAATATTTTATTTATTATGAGCATTGAAATAGTTTTGTTGTCTACAATTTATTATTATTATTATTATTATTAGTATTAAATGACATATATTTACACTAATAGGTGTGTCTATTTTAGAATAGGGCTTTTAGAATTTTAATTTAGTTATCACATTAATTATTAGTAGTTGGACAATAAAGATTTAACCTCAATGGAATATTCTAAAATATTCTTAATAGTAGTTAGATTAAAGGTTGATATTTATCTCAAATGAAGTTATGCATATATCAAAATATCTTAGTAATAACATCAATCTCGAAAGTAGCGACAATTAAACACACTGTTTGTTCCATATCTCCCAAATTTAGACTAATCTAGTTGGATATGAAATTCTATGTTCACATCAATTCAAAGTGTTTTATCAATTATAATCATGGAATTACAAAAAAGATCCAAAACCAGCGAAAGTACTTATGAGAATAGAATTTTTCCGGGCTCGTCATATCGATCCTTGGAGTAGGCAGAGGAATTGATCTGATCCAGGTGGATATTGATGGCCACCCTCCTATTCCACGTAGATTCCCCAGTCAGTTTCATATGTTTCTTTGTTCATTTTAGCATTTACAATTTTTAGTAGTTTTCGGGTCTTGAATTTCTGGAGTAGTTTTGACCCCCTAAACGACATTTTTTGGGGGTCTACAGTAGGCCCATAGCCATTGGCAAAGGCTTGCGTAAAACCTTTAGTACTCAATGAGATCTTTCCAACAAGGTATCACACGCACTAAACGGAGATAATATGACCAAGTTACAACCCCAGGAAGTTGGCTACCCAGCTAACCCCAACGGGTCCCACAAACTCTAGGTGTTACATCTCCTAGGGTTAGGTTTTTGGTTTTTCAGGGTTTTCTCATGTTTTCCAATAATAAATAGGCCCTTGAGCCTCATTGTAACACAATTCAGAGGCATGCAACCGCCACATCTCTTCTCAGAGATAAGCTACCATTGTCCGAGCCATCTTATTTCCATTCTATTTGTAAGCATAGCTTAATATTTTTCTATTAATGAAATGAAGTGTTTTTCCTATTGCATCTTTTTGTTTATGATTAATATATAAGTTGCTTCATTCTTGTTTAAGTTTGGATCAGTGGTATCAGAGCGGTCTTCTCTTTCTCTCTTTTTCTTTGCATGTCCCCAATGAGGTCAGGGTATAAGGAGTTAGGGATTGATCTGGTTGAACCATTCCAAGATCAGCCTCGCAAAACCCGACAACCTCCCATGGCAGAAGAAAATAAAGACAAGGGGGCAGGAGATCCTTTCAAAATGTTTCTCGAGGAAGCCCTCGAGCAACAGAGGGACACGATGATGGATAAATTTGCCTAGATCCTTTGACAGTTACCCACAAGGCGATGCATCTTCATCTAGCAGTCACTCTGGAGGAACCACTCCTTTTAAGGTACAAGTTAACTTCGATATTCCCATATTCGAAGGCCTGATAGATGCAGGCGTCGTAGATAAATGGTTAAATCTATTGGAAGGATATTTTTCAGTTCATGACTTTTCCAATCGGGAAAAGATTACCTTTTCACTTCTCAAAGCTGCCCCACAGGTCAAGGATTGGTGTGAAATATATTGTTAGCAAAAGGATGAGAGTGAACCCTTGTTGTTTTCAGCCACACCCACTTGGAATTTTTTCCGATATGCCATCAAGGAACAATATTACCTCGTCGGGAGCTATGAAGACAAATACATAAAGTGGACCATGCTACAGCAGGGAAGGGACCAAGATGTGCCAGAGTTCACAAATATTTTCCATACCCTTCACACGAAACTAGGTATCAAGGATATTGAGTGACTTTTAAGTACCATAGTTCTCTACACAAGTACATCTAGGATGAGATGGAGTTCCTGGATATTTCCTCTCTCAGCATGGTGTATCGGTACGCTATCAAGATTGAGCAGAAGTTTAAACATAATAAGCGGGACTTTGGATCTGCAAATCCAAAACAAGGAAAAGGTGCCCCTTGACCATAGAAAAAAGGACCAAGCCAAGGTGGGGCTACTTAGGACAGCTTGCCAAAGCCGCAAGCAAAGAACAACACCACGAAGACAAAGAAGGACATGGGAAAATGGTGTGAGTTCCATAAGAGCTCCATTCACAATACAAGTGAGTGTCGGGCCAAGCAATCACTGGTAGCTGAGTTGAAGGCTTCCGAATCAGATGCGGGTTCTGAATCTGAATCAGAACCCGATAAGGTAATTGACAAAGGGAAGCATATCATTGATGCAGAGCCCAGTGCCATCGTGGCCACCACTAAGATCCAAAAGATTGAGCCTAAAGACCCAGAGGAGGGAGAATTCCTCTTCCACTCACAAATATGGGTGAAGGGTTCTCTGTTGAAGTTCATTGTTGACAGAAGGAGCCAAAAGAACCTCATTTTCACATAGGTCTTGAAGCAGTTGGACCTAAATACTACAACAAATCCACATTCATACACCATCGAGTGGCTTCACTAAGGACAAGGCCTTCATGCCAATGAGCAGTCTTGCCTTCCCTACAACATCAAGCCCTTGATGGATGAGGTATTGTGTGACGTTGCTCCTCTTGAATCTTGTGATGTATGGTTAGGACAACCATACTTGTGGAAGATAAATGTTGTATATGAGTCTAAACATCGCTCTATGAATATTACTTTGGCTAATAAGTTGTACACGATACTGGAGGTAGCCCCACCGTTATAGATCCATTTGGGCATATCACTCCCATCATTCAGATCAGTACTATTAGGGCTCATCAAACCCTAATTCAGTTGCTACATGACCTAGACAAGTCATCACTTTGAGTGCCTCCTTCCCTGAGAGTTTATTGACCTGAAGCCCTCCATAAATGCCTCCTTGATTGACCAACGCAACCTTGGTCAGGGTACGTGTGCTTCAGTGCAGGTAGGCCCATGTTAGGGTGCTTTCCAGAGCACTTAGGCCCACTTTGACCTACGTTGGGCGAGATTGATTGAAATCCACATAGGGTTCTAGGAATATTCTTATCTTTTGGAGCCATCTAGAAGATTCCCACACTTATCATCTCTTATGAGCTCAAAATTGGATAGGGAATGAGTTAAGTAACCTCCTATCCTCTCATCCCTTCCTCCATGGAAAATAACTCTAAGTTTGGAAGGCCATTCAATACCCTCATTTATGACCAAACCTCTTCCATTTTCTTATAAATTGAGCACTCATCTAAGTGAACAGGGGCTAGACTTTGAGAATTTGTAAGGAGATACTATTGGTGTGAGGTTTGAGATTGTAAGCAAGTATTGTTATGTTGTTGAAGTGTTGTGATTTTGATGTGATGTTGGTTGGAACCCAAGTTGGAAGAGTGACAATGGATCGGACTTCATGGTTCTAATTATTCCTTCTACTTAATAAGGTTGTTTACACCTTTTCCCATATTATTGTCTTTATGTATGATGATTATATGTGTAAATGCTTTCGATTCCATTCCCTTATAGTCGATAAATCTCTTTCTTTGATTGGTTTTTTTGTCTTTTGTTTATGATTGCAAGTACTTGTCAAGCGGATTAAGTTCGATAAGGAGCGGCAGGAGCCAAATAAAGGAGACAAAGGGAAAGTGAAAGATAACAAGTAGTTCACTTTTCTGATTTATCTTCTATAGAAAAAGGTTAAGCACTTCAAATCTATTGTTCTAGGTGTAGCTACACTTAGGGAAACTGTGTTTATCCGTAGATGCAAAATTCCACATAACACCTGCCAACCACCATCTCTTTTATCACTGCAAAGAAATGTCGTAAGATCATTTCCCAAACAAGGAAATTTGTTTTCCTTATGATTCATCCTTAGGGAAAGGAGAAGGTTTTGGCCACGGCTTCCAGGCAAGACTCCTCTACACAGGAACAATAGATGGACAAGGTCATGGAGGAGTACAGGGATATTTTTGTCTCACCCACAAGGGTACCTCTACACCGTCAGGTCAAGTACTCCATCGATCTGACCCTGGTTGTGTTGCTACCTAATGGAATGATCTATCGATGCTCTACTCTGGAGAATGATGATATCAAGAGGTAGATTCAGGAACTATTGTAGAAAGGGCACATTAGGCTAAGCTCATGACCTTATGGGAGCTCGATTGTATTGGTACAGAAGAAGGATGGGACATGGAGGCTCTGTATTGACTATTGAGCCATCCAAGCCATTTTTCATTTTTGTAACGCTGCACCTGTAACTAATGGTTGGCTTTCCATTTCCAGTTTGCAATCATTTGCAAAACTCCCCAACTCTTGGTCGTTCTATTTCCCAATGGCATAGTCTATTTATTGTATGCAAAACTATTTGCAGAGGGTTGGTTGGTTGTAATTTCTGGCAGACTGTGGGAGAGAAACTCAGTTCTTCATTGTATATTTTGACAGAGGATTAATGAAAGGCAGCGGCTCTGTTTCATGAGATTCTTGTGGTGTGAGTGTAGCAAATGTGTTCTCTTTATGTTTCATATGTATTTCGTTATGCTTCACAATTCATTCATATTCATTTCCAGTGAAATTTTCTAAGTAAGATAAGGTAGAATTCATGTTTATTGCTCTGCCTGTGGGAAAGTTTCACATATGTGTTCTTCTTCTGTTGAAAAGGATTAATGTGTTTATGCCCTTTTCACCCTCCTAAACAATCTTTCCATTCCGCATTACTTCAAATTTAATTGCTAGACTTTCCGCCTGTCTTGTTTCACGAAGTAATATGTGCCTTTGTGTTAACTTCTCTGTTCATTGCTATTCGTTGGTCCCATACATCCCAGAAACCCAGTCATTTATAAAAAATTTCTTTTTTGTATCCATATTTATTTACTAGCCTAAATTCAATACCCACTGCAAGTCATCTCAGACCATATCGTTTGTTTATTCACTGAGCGTGACACAGAGAGAGCCCTCTCATGTTCTGTTAGGGCTAGCTACCAGACTAAGCGTGGTTTGTGGTTACCCTAAATTTTTCCTTCCTTCAGCCTAAGGCAGCTTTAGGTGCTAACAGGAGCTTTATGAATCTATGAAGGTGATTCTTCACTAGCAATACTAGGCTCTAGATCTTCAAAATGTACATTCTCAACTATAACCTTCTCTTGCAGAGATACATAAGATTTCTTAGGCTTACCTGATCCTGATACTCCTTTCTATGATGTTTTATTTTGCTAAACAATCTTCTTAGGGTCAGGCACTGGATCAGCTGGTGATTTCTGAGGATTTCTCCGGGTATGCCTCACAAACTGAGCCAGAACTGAAACATGGAGTCGCCACCAGGTTGGTTCTCCAGTAGAGTCACTAGATAGATGATTACAACCAGAAATGTGTCCAAACTTTGTCTATCATCAAAGCTAGAACTGTGTCGTTCTCCCAGGGAAGTTGAGCTTCTATCTCCTCTCCCTAGAAACGGCGCCAATCAATGTTATCACCCCAAGAAACTCTCCTAGGTTGTATCTTAGAGATGCTTGGGAACATTACAAACTCAACATAATGTTGGAAATGGATGAATGGAAGGAATGATGCTTGTTCAAGCCA
>APFE030666670.1:0-20392 GCA_000404065.3 Pinus taeda | reverse complement strand
CTACTTTGCTTGACTCTAGACATGCGTGAACACCCCCAGACTACAAGGCTTTAGACCACCAATTACTCACAGTTTAGGGATTGGGTGAATATGGAGAATACTGACCACACCAGCAGATACACAAGACCATGTGATGGCCGGCTGCAACCAGTAAAGAGGTCTGCAAATCTATTTCCTAATGCACAGACAGGATGACAGCTCTCTGTCACTAGGTAAACAGAAACCTGAATAACACATTCACTGATACATACAAGACTTTAACACAGAGGTAGGATGACAACTCCTCAAATGCTAAATATCAAGAGTTCATGAAAAATACATAACAGGCACAACCTAGAACAGAATAGAAGTGAAAAGCGAGCAATTAACAACAAAAGAAGCTTGTATTAGCTGAAATGAAGATGAGACGCTGCAAGTATCAAAGCAGTTACACTCTCCAAATGTTGAACCATACATCAAAACAACAACCATCAAACCTGATTACATCCTGTTTCTGGGTATATATAGAGTTTCTTTACAAAGATGTTCTACTATTCTAGGTGTGGAGGGGTCATAATTGACCACCAACCGCTTTAACTGCCTGATGGAGTCTCTGGTGCAATCTGCCTGCTTCAGTGGACGAATTTGATCTTCCCAGATGCTCTGTTGTCCTTCTCGAGCAGGTGGAGTGTCGTATGGAAGAAATTCCATGACTGATAAATGCATTTAACTGCTCGAGGCTTGTCCTTTCTTTCTCGGCCATACTATCCCTTAAATGCGGTGGTTGAGGATCGGCTATAAACGGTACCAGGAACTGGTTATGCTCGTCCTTTGGATGCACAGAGCAGTTAAGGAACATGGACTTCATGGCGGGTGGACGAACTGAATAGAGGAACGAGATTGGCCGTTGGATTGCACAGATGGATAGCGGATATAGCTTGGCAAGGAGTACCGGGAGGTATGGAAGTAGGGCGAATGAAGGCCGTTAGATCTTCGAGCAGACAGATCCAACAGTCATCGGGCATCACAGATTCATGAGGGGTTAACGAGTGAGGAGGACGATTTTGGCGGTAAGCGGTATTTATCGCACCGCTTTTGGAGAGTGAGAGGTAATCGTACGAGGGCTCGTGATCACAATCATCGCACGACGGCTGGCAAATGGGACGTGACGAAAACCGCTTTGATCGCGAGTTAACGTGCGGTTAGTTCGCGAGAGCGGGAGGAGTGAATGTCGTCCGATCGCGGCGGGGACCGATAAATCATGGTGCAGCAATCAACGGCTGTAATCAAAAGGCGGCTATGGAGGTGCAGGGTCATGTGGTGACGGTGCTATGGAGCTTTAGGCTTAGCTCTTTGGGGCTTGAGGAAACAGGGGCTTATGTCGAGCTTTGGAGGAAAAACAGAGATGGTGTGGGTTATGAGAGTGTGAGCGAAGTGAGGGGAATGAGGAGGATGACCGATAGGGGTTTTCTTCGAACGGCAGCAACACGGGCAGGCCTGCATTTGACTCTCAAAATGTCCACGTATGTAGCAGAGCTAACACTGGCTCCTTCTGGGGATGAGATCCTCCCTACAAGGTCTCAAGAACTTGCAAATCAATGCCTTTCCTGTGAAAATCAGATTAGCAAAATTTCCTAGTGCTCTAATGGGCATAGAGTCTAACTGAGCTTATCCTAAAACTGATAAAACAACATATTTACAATTTTAAGGCCAAAAACCTTAAAAAACATAAATTTTCAAAAAACGCCCATTAATTGGGCCGTCAAAAACTGCTTCTCCTCCCATACTTTGCAATAGGAAGGTATTGTTCCCTTGGATCTAAGAAATAATAAAAGGCCCTGTCCAGAAAGCATCAAACTTCCCATTGTTGCCTCTCTTCTCTTTCAGTGCAAATCCCACTTCAGAACCAAATCTGCAACCTAAAAATTATCTATTTTTGTCCTTCTGTCAAAAGCACCCTTGATCTCCTTCTGATGTGATGCAGACTTTTCAACCAGCTGTTCTCTAATTTGGTGTACCTCTGCTAAATCAGTGATCCTTTTTGCCATATCTTCTTCCTCATTCTACTCTTCTTGTAGGAACTTTGCCATGGGGAGGGTTAACTGAATTGGGAATATAGCCTCAGTGCCATATACTAGCTTGAATGGGGAATTCCTTGTGGATCTCTTAATGGTCATTCTATCAGCCCACAGTGCATATTTGAGTTTAGAATCCTAGTTCTTCTTATTGTCATCCAACAGCTTTTTAATTATCCTAATCAGGCTTTTGTTTGAAGATTTTGCTAAACCATTGCCTTGAGGATAGTATGAGGTGGAATGAACTAGTTTAATGCCCATTGAATTGCACATGTCCACCAGTTATTTTGCCCTGAAGGCTGCTGCATTGTTTGTGACTAGTTTATGTGAACAACCAAATCTGGTGAAGATATTCTCTGTCAAAAACTTCATGACCACAATATGATTAGCCTTTCTGGTAGGAATGGCCTCAATCCATTTAGTAAAGTAATCAGTCACTACTAGGATCCATCTGTGTTAGCCACTGGAATGTGGATTGATTTCTCCGATGAAATCCAAGCCCCACTGCTGAAAAGGGTCGCTAGCATGTATAGGCCTTAAGGGCAGGGACTTCAATTGTTGCTTCCCTTCAAATCTCTAGCACCTATCACAAGATTTAACAAATGAAAATGCATCAGAAAATAAGGTAGGCTAATAGTACCCAGCTCTGAGGATTTTGTGGGTTGTAGTCTTCCAATAGTGATGTCCTCCACACATGCTGGAATGAAACTGCTGCATGACTTCTATAGATTTCTCTTTGTCCAGACACCTCAAAAGAATTCTAGAGGGGTCCCTCCAGTAGAGAAGATTTTCTTGGATGCAGTATTTCGCTTCTCTAAGTTTGATAGTTCTGGCTTGGCTTGCACCAAAGCCTAGAGGGATTTCTAGTTTCAGCAAGAAATTGGCTACCGCAGAATACCATTCACAAGAGGCTGACTGCTTTCTCCCTGATTCAGCTATTACTTCTTTTGTTTGACCATTTTCTGCATCTGTGCTTATGAGATTTATGTCCAATGTTCTGCAATTTTCTTCAGCTAATAGTCTGGCAAGGCCCTGACCTTTGACAAGCTTGGTGGGCTTCAGTTCTATATTAAATTTGATTAATTTTGCAATCCATTTATCCCTTCTTCCATCAGCATCAGGCTGTGTTAAGGCATCCTTTATTGAAACAGAGGGTACATAGGCAATTATCTTGGAATGCAGAATATAAACTCTGAAGGCTTTCAAAGACTTGATAAGAGCATATGCTTGTTTCTCAATGATATCATACCTCAGCTCAACATCCCTTAATGTTTTGCTGAAGAATTCCACTGGATGCTCTGAGCCTTCTTCATCTGCTTGCAATAAAAATGTTACAAGGGTGTCTTCCGAGGCAAATGAAAATATAAGGAACTCCTTGTTGTAATCTGGATTTCTTAAAGTGGGAGCTTCCATAATGGCTTTCTTAATGGACTCAAAGGATCTTCTTGTTGCATTAGTCCATTTGATCTCTGATCCCTTTTTTAACATGGAGGTAATATGTTTCATGAGGTCTACAAAATTTGGGATAAACATCCTTACAAAATTTATTTTGCCCAGAAAGGACTGGATGTCTTTCTTTGATCTCAGGACAGACAAGGTCTGTATTGTTTTTACTCTTTCTGGGTTGATTTGGACACCTGCAGCAGAAACAACATGTCCTAACAGCTTGCCTTCTTCTAAAGCAAACTGTGAATTTTTAGGATTGACTGAAATCCCAAACATTCTGCACTTCAAGAACACTTTCTTCAAATGCTGCAAGTGGTCATGATGGATGCTCGAGTACACGGTTATATCATCAAGGTAGATAAGGACAAACTTATCCTTCTCTCCCACAAATGTTATATCCATAGCTCTCTGAAAGGTGGCTCCAGCATTCATCAGTCCAAAAGGCATCTTTGAATACATAAAATTGCCCCAAGGAGTGGTGAATGCAGTCTTTTCTTGATCATCTAGATGCACAACAACCTAATTATACCCAAAAAATCCATCCAGGAAAGACATCATGTTGGCTCCTGAGACTTTTTGCAGCAAATGCTCCATCTTGGGTAGATGGTAGTTATCTTTCTTAGAGCATTTGTTTAAGTTTCTGAAATCAACATAAAGTCTGATTTCTCCACTTTTCTTCCTCACCACTACTAGGTTGGCTTCCCACTTGGAATATCTGAGAGGGACTATGATTTTGGCAGCCAAAAACTTTTTAATTTCTTTTTCAATCAGAGGGAGGAGCAAGGGGTTTATAGGCCTCAGCTTCTGCTTGAAAGGGATGGTGTCTTTCTCTAAAGGGATTTTATGCTGGATGATCTTCTTGTCATATGTTTTCAGGTCACTATATTCCCAGGCAAAAACATCAGCAAATTGCTTCATTAAACTGCAATATTTTGCACATTGGGCAGCAGACAAATGGGTAGACAGGTTTATATATCTTGGATGATTTGGGCTCCCTATATTATGCATACAAACTGCAAATTGGTCTTCTTTTTGGGCAGTCTTGTAAGGCATATCATTTTGGTCAAACAACTTTTCTAAAGGGACTAAACCCTTAGGTATATGATTGTGGGGCAGTTGGACAATGCTATCTTTGCCAATTCTATTTCTAAGTTGGGATTGAGGACTTTCTTCCAAAGCTTCATTTTCTTGGTCAATTTGCATTTTAGAGAATTCATCAATGACTTGCAGGAACTTATTCACTTCATCATCATCTTCAAAAACTTTCCAATGCTGGACATTTTCAGGCAAGGATGGTCTGTATTTCATTTGGACTTTATAAACTAGTCTGGGAGGCATGGGAGGGACAAACATGCTAGCAGACACAGCAAGGGAATCAGCCAGCTGATTTTTGGCTCTAGGGATGTATGAGATACAAAAACTATCAAAAGAATATTTGAGTCTCCATACCTCATCTCTGTATGCTTTCATCCATGGGTACTTTGCTTGAAATGTTCTCTTTACTTGCTAAATGATAAGATCAACATCTCCCAACACCTTTATGTTTTTGATTCCTCTGTCTTTTGTTGCGTTAAAGCCCAATATCAGAGCCTCATATCTGCTATATTGTTAGTGACTTGAAAAGACAGATGTGTGCTTTCTTGTTGTGGAGATATCAGCACCACCCCTGCTCCTGCAGTCTCCCTAGAACATGCTCCATCAAAAAACATCTCCCAAACTTGACTTCCTTTCTCTTCCTCGGCCTGAACTATTTGTTTCCTGAGCTGCATTGAGGCCTTCTGGGATTCTTCAATTTGGAGGATACATGCACCAAAGTCAGTGTCCACGGCATAAATGGGATGATTAGAAGGGTTCTTCTCATCACTGATGATGTATGCCAGTTGTGCTTCTCTATACAATCTCTTGCTTTCCCCTCCAAAGACTGGGATAGTGGCATAAGATAGATCATTCTGTAATGTCCCACCTAGTCTCTTTATACATCCTCTAGATAGCAGCATGGAAAACTTAGGAGGGACATCTGCTACCACAATGTCCATTATCATGCTCTTCTTGGGAAGCTGAGTTAGGGTAATGGCTAAATCTTTAATCAATCCTAGACATTTTACTTTCCTTGAATCAAATGAGAATAAATCATGACATGGTCTGGTGATATCAAGGCCTAACTCTTCCATGACAGCTTTTGGCATCAGATTGTGGCTAGCCCCGGTGTCTAGTAGGTAGTTGTGAAGGATTTTATCATGAATGGTCAAGGAGACATAGAATGATGGAGAATTATCATCAGCAGATTTGGTCATGGGGCTCAGCACAACTGCAGTTTTATCATCTTGCAAATTGACGGATTGAGTGGAGGTTTGGGTGGCTTTTAGCTCAAGAGCCTCAAGGATAGGCTTTCTAAACACTTCACTCTTTACAAGTTCTAACAGAGGTACAAATATTTTTAACTTCTGGACTTTTGATTCAAAGCTTAAAGCGGAAGGGGACTTGTCAGGACCTCTTACCTCTTGAGTTGGAGCTTTGAGGATGATTGGTTCAGCTGCTGGCCTTTTATGTCTGGTATTCTGCGACTCTGTTTGGACAGCAGCTTTTTGGGCAAGATTCTCCTTGGTATTGTTTGCTTTTGACCTCAGATTATATCTTTTCTATTCATCAGTCTACAGAATAGCCTCTCTGTCCCATTCTTGACTGGTTTGGTCCAGGAGTAATGCTTCTTCGTATGCAGCCAATGTCAAAAAGGCAGCACTGCCTTTATCTTCCATGTAATGAATTTCATCCTCGTCTTCAAACTGTTCCTCCTCCATGACTACATATTGAAAAGGAGCTTTAACTTTCTGTTCTTCATTTACTTCTTTACCCCTCTGAATGATTTGCAATTGGTCATTTGCTCTTCTGAATGGGTTTGAGTTTCTTGGAGCAAATGTGTTTGGAAGCCTTGTCTTTCTTGAGTTCTGCTCAACCTTCAGCTTAGATATCTCAGCAGCCAATGACTCTATCATTCTGGTCATTTTGTCTAACTTGGGTTCTGATGATGAAACAGAGGAAGAAGAAGCCTCACCTCTCTGCCTCCTTCTATCAGCATGGCTTTTGAGCTTTTTTGCAACCATAATATTAGATTCTACTTCATCTTGCATATCAGCTAGGGTGGCACATCTTATTTCTCTCAACAACAAGCAGAAATCAGAGTCAAAAGCATTGGCATAGTTAAGTTTGGCAGAGGTGGGGGTTGGCTTTACTTCGGCTAGTATCTTACTATATAAACGATTGAATCTTTTATTAAAATCAGGCAAAGATTCCCCATTTTCCCTCTTCAGGTTACCAAACTTAGTATGGTAATATAGCAAGTCTTTTTTATCTCCCTAGTGCTTCAAAAATGCATCATCTAAGGGTTCAATATCAGCGATAGACCTAGGGGCCAGTTCACTGAACCACTTTCTAGCCTCTCCATTAAGGCTCTGGACAAAATCTCTCATCCACACATCATCTTCACTGATATCCAGGTTATCATCATAGCTGTAAAAAGATTCAAGGTGTTCTTCAGCTGCTACCCCCTCTGTACCAGTGAACTTAGGCATATACTTCTGGTATTCTCTTGCAGGCATGGAATTCAAAGGAACAGGCAAGACCAAGGGTCCATACCTAGCAGCTATGATTCTTTCCATCTTAGTGGGTGCTTGCTGGCCTGCCATGACTGGGGTGGGTGGAAGGATACCGACAGATTGGATGGTGGGGAAAAATGAATAGATGACAGAGACAAGGGAATATGATGGACTGTATGGGAGACTTTCTTTGGACTGAGATCCAAAGGGGAACTAAATGAACAAGGAGCTTTATGAATCTCTAAAGGTGATTCTTCACTAGCAATATTAGGCTCTAGATATTCAAAATGTACATTATCAACTATAACCTTCTCTTGCAGAGATACATAAGATTTCTTACGCTTACCTGATCCTGATGCTCCTTTTTGTGATGTTTTCTTTTGCTTAACAATCTTCTCAGGGTCATGCACTGGATCAGCTGGTGATTTCTGAGGATTTCTCCGGGTATGCCTCACAAACTGAGCCAGAACTGAAACATGGAGTCGCCACCAGGTTGGTTCTCTAGTAGAGTCACTAGATAGATGATTACAACTATAAATGTGTCCAAACTTTGTCTATCATCAAAGCTGGAACTATGTCGTTCTCCTAGGGAAGCTGAGCTTCAATCTTCTCTCCCTGGCAACGGTGCCAATCAATGTTATCACCCCAAGAAACTCTCCTAGGTTGTATCTCAGAGATGCTTGGGAACATTACAAACTCAACATAATGTTGGAAATGGATGAATGGAAGGAATGATGCATATTCAAGCCAAATAACCACTCCTACTTTGCTTGACTCCAGACATGCGTGAAGACCCCCATACTACAAGGCTTTAAACCACCAATTACTCACAGTTTAGGGATTGGGTGAATATGGAGAAGACTGACCACACCAGCAGATACACAAGACCATGTGATGGCCGGCTGCAACCAGTAAAGAGGTCTGCAAATCTATTTCCTAATGCACAAACAGGATGAAAGCTCTCTGTCACTAGGTAAACAGAAACCTGAATAACACTTTCACTGATACATACAAGACTTTAACACAGAGGTAGGATGACAGCGCCTCAAATGCTAAATATCAAGAGTTCATGAAAACTGCATAACAGGCACAGCCTAGAACAGAATAGAAGTGAATAGTGAGCAATTAACAGCAAAAGAAGCTTGTATTAGCTGAAATGAAGACGAGACGCTGCAAGTATCAAAGCAGTTATAGTCTCCAGAAGTTGAACCTTACATCAAAACAACAACCGTCAACCCTGATTACATCTTGTTTCTAGGTATATATAGAGTTTCTTTACAAAGATGTTCTGCTATTCTAGGCATGGAGGGGTCATAATTGACCACCAACCGCTTTAACTGTCTGATGGAGTCTCTGGTGCAATCTGCCTGCTTTAGTGGACGAATTTGATCTTCCCGAATGCTTTGTTGTCCTTCTCGAGCAGGTGGAGTGTCGTATGGAAGAAATTCCATGACTGATAAATGCATTTAACTGCTCGAGGCTTGTCCTTTCTTTCTCAGCCATACTATCCCTTAAATGCGGTGGTTGAGGATCGGCTACAAACGGTACCGGGAACTGGTTATGCTCGTCCTTTGGATGCACAGAGCAGTTAAGGAACGTGGACTTCATCGCGGGTGGACGAACTGAATAGAGGAACGAGACTAGCCATTGGATTGCGCAGATGGATAGCGGATATAGCTTGGCAAGGAGTACCGGGAGGTATGGAAGTAGGGTGAATGAAGGTCATTGGATCTTCGTGTAGACAGATCCAATGGTCATCAGGCATCACACATGCATGGGGGGTTAACGAGCGGGGAGGATGGTTTTGGCGGTAAGCGGTATTGATCGCATCGCTTTTGGAGGGTGAGCGGTAATCGTACAAGGGCTCGTGATCACAATCATCACGCGACGCAAGGCAGACGAGACGTGAAAAAAACCACTTTGATCGCGAGTTAACGCACGGTTAGTTCACGAGAGCGGGAGGGGAGAATGTTGTCCGATCGCGGTGGGGATGATCGGACGATGGAAAAAATAAACGTGCGGATGGTTCGTTGGATGCGGCAGGGACCGTTAGATCGTGGTGCGGCAATCAATGGCTGTAATCAAAAGGCGGCTACGAGCTATGGAGGCGCAGGGTCATGTGGTGACGGTGCTATGGAGCTTTAGGCTTAGCTCTTTGGGGCTTGAGGAAACAGGGGCTTATGTCGAGCTTTGGAGGAAAAACAGAGATGGCAGGGGTTATGAGAGTGTGAGCGGAGTGAGGGGAACAAGGAGGATGACTGATAGGGGTTTTCTTCGAACAACAGCAACACAGCCAGGCCTGCATTTGAATCTCAAAATGTCCACGTATGTAGCAGAGCTAACAAGGAGGATAAGTGAAAATGAGTTTTTTATAGAAGAAAGATATTTTTGTTTTTACAAGGATAAAAGTCAAAATAGAAATACTTTACTAACCATGGATTTACAAAAAACAACACATGGTTTTTCAAAACCCATGGGAAGAGAAAACTAGCCATAGATTTACAAAACAACACATGGGTTTGAAAACAATATGGTTTGTTAAATCATTCAAATGAATATATTGAAAATTTAATTATGAAATTAATTTAAGGGTTTAATCAAAATATTTGGAAATATTATTTAAAATATATATATTTCCCCAAATATTTTGTGACAATAATGAAGTATTCAAAAGATGATGAAAATAAAAAATGACATAAATAGATCACAAAGACAAAGCAATCAGATTTAAGAGGGCAATTAGCTGATTTTGTGAAGACAATTTCAACCTTTTTCCATATTTCAAGGGCATGAAGATCAGTCTAAGACAACTAGTAGCAAAAGATCTATAGATTGAGGACCTTTTTACAGATTTCCAGCATTCAGAAAACTAATTCTAGATTTCAGTACAAGATACTTGCAAATAGTTCAATGTTTCCAACAAATAAATTGGAGATATTATTGTATTTTTAGTTATTATTCAGGATTTTATTCCAGAATTATTGTAACAGTTTAGGAGAGTTTTTATTCTATATATTGTTTCATTTGTAATACACAAAGGGTTGGGACTTGCACTAAGAAAGACTACCATTATTGTAAATCTTATCACTGAGATTTAGTGGCCATTTGCATTAATACAAGCAAGTTGTTTTGGGATTCCTGTGTCATATCTATGTGGTGAAGTGATTCTTACTGTAATTATTTTTCTATTTTTCACATCTATTTCTTTTCTCTATTGTTTTAAAGAAAATTAAGTTCAGGATTTGTTTCAAAAGCACCCTATTCTAGCTTAAAACAATATCAATGTTTTCTTCTGAAGTTTAGATATAGAATTCTTAATTGCTTCGTATTTAAAGTGAATCCTAGTCTTTTCTTCCTTCTCCATCTCATAAACTACAAGGATCCAGTAGTATGCCTACCTTTCCCTGTTTCACTTAAGCTTGATACTTCTACAAATTGATCACCCCAAGCCTCTTTGACTCCATTGCCCAATGGATTTTCCCTTATTGTTCCAACCAAACCAATTCATAAACCAAACCTTGAACTTTCACAACTAGCCTAAAATCCTATCAAGTAAACAAAGTTAAATATGATAGAGAGATCCCTCTCAAGTCTAGAAGGGCTATCTTGTAGACTTAAAAGTGGTTATGTAGTTACCTTTGCAATTTATTTCACAGCCTAAAGAAATTACAGAGTGCCAATATTCTGGTGACCATACTGGGGAACGAACGGTTTCATCTTCCCCAGGAAATATTATCAAATTTCAGATCACATTGCTAGTGGTGGACGACAATCGGACATATGAACATTGAAACATTCACCTAGTGACTCCATTTTAAGTATTTGGAGCTCAAAATTTCATGGTGACTCCACTTCCCGAAGAATCCAAATCTTAAATTTCATAATTGGTTGTTGCATTAGTCACAATGTCAAGATATGTAAAAGTTTCTCTTTGTATTGAAGCTTTAAAAGAATTCTAGGATGGGTTTGCAGATTATTAAATTTATTAAGTTTTTTCAACGACCGTGTTTTATAGTTTGGAATCATGCAAATTTTCATCCAAAATTAAAGTTTGTTTTCTTGAATCATTTTCTAAAAGACTTGAGAAGGGTATTGAACTCTTAAATACTCAGATTCAGTCCTACAGTTTCCAAGATCCGAGACAGTTCTTTGAAAATCATCCTTCGACAAAATGAGAGGAGATTGCACTGCCCTTTGATTTTCATATTGATAAATGTTATGTTTTTTAACACAAGACTGACATTGTACAACTAAAATCATAGTTTAACATTGAGGATACAAATAGAAAACCCAGCCATGTTAAATTGACCACTAAATACCTGGAGGATCAACTAATAGATTATGTCTTTATTGATGTCATAGCAAACTACATGAAGGGTTTTTTCAGCTTGATTTTTCAACCATGTTTTCACTATAAGAACTAGATCCATTGTCAGTTTCCATTATTATTACATTTTCCAGCTTTAATTTCGTTGACACATAGTAAAGCAGTCCACTTATTTCAGCAGCTACTTGACTGGCTTCATTGGCATTTTTGTTTCATTTAATTAAACATCTTCTCAACAGTGTAAGGTAGGTAAGTGTGTGCCAATAAGCTCAATACTCTGAGCATCTTTTTTAGTCATATTGTCTAAATTTCAGTCTGCAGCAGAGTTTACAATTTGCACTATTCATTATCATTTTTAGTTTGTACAGAAATTTGAGTTTCAGAACAGCTCACAAGTTATAGACTGGGGGTGTGAGAAGTATTGAATGTTCAGACATTGGAGCTTTCGTTCTTTGCTTCCCTATAGGGGGGACATCATCCCCAGTTGGAGCCACTGTTAGGGTCCTATAATATAGGCAATTTGTTTGCGCAGTTATCTATTTTGGGAATTTGCTGGTAAATTTTATCCTATGAATCATTAGGTGTCATAGCCTAAATGCTTGTTTGTCCAAGGAGCCATTTAGTTCTTGAAGTCTGGTGGCCAAGGCAAGGTATTGATGTTTGGGAGATTTTTTACATATAGATTCCATGTCATATCATGTTGTAGGTGTTTTCATGGAAAAGTGCTCGGAAGCATCTTTCCAATGGCATATCTGGTGCTTCAAATCGACATCTGGATCAAAAGAAAGAGCAAGTTGAAGTATGCACCAGAAAGCAAAGAAGAAGGCCTAAGTGAGAAATTATTTATTTTAAATTATTAAAATTAATTCAAAAATAATAAATAAATCAAAACTCTAAAAAATGAGAACCACATTTATTCATCATACGTCAGCTAAAGTCGTAAATCCAAAAGTCAAAGCCTATGGCCCACCTCGCACTTACCTATTAAATTTCCCAATTATAAAATCCTTGAGATCTGTGAATAGATATATCGATGGTTAGTGTTATGTTTTGGACCCCCAGCCCCTCTGACATTTAACCAAAGGGGTGTTATGAAAATTTGTTTTCATTCTTACCAGGTTTTACAGTTATCACCCTTCTGTTAAATTGGACCCCCCTCCAACTAAATCGCTTCCTACCTACCCCCCTTCAAAAACCATTTTTCCTATTACATTTAAATTATGGCGGCAAGGTATATAAATAAAAGGAGGAGCAAAATGTGACTAAGGTAAAAGGGAATAAAAGTAATGTATAGGTGAGAAAAAATGAGCTTCATGTAAACTACAAAAAGGAGGATAAGTAAAAATGAGTTTTTATAGAGAAGAAAGATATTTTGTTTTTATAAGGATAAAATTCAAATAGAAATACTTTACTAGCCATGGATTTACAAAAAAACAACACATGGTTTTTCGAAACCCATGGGAAGAGAAAACTAGCCATAGACATACAAAACAACACATGGGTTTGAAAACAAGATGGTTTGTTAAATCATTCAAATGAATATATTGAAAATTTAATTATGAAATTAATTTAAGGGTTTAGTCAAAATATTTGGAAATATTATTTAAAATATATATTTTTCCCTAAATATTTTGTGACAATAATGAAGTATTCAAAATAGGATGAAAAGAAAAAACGACAGAAATAGAACTCAAAGGCAGAGCAATCAAATTTAGGAGGGAAATTAGCTAATTTTGTGAAGACAGTTTCAACCTTTTTCCATATTTCAAGGGCATGAAGATTAGTCTAAGACACCTAGTAGCAGAAGATTAGTAGATTGAGGACCCTTTTACAGATTTCCAACATTCAAAAAACCAATAATAGATTTCAGTACAAGATACTTGCAAACAGTTCAATGTTTTCAGCAAATAAATTGGAGATATTATTGTAATTTTAGTTATTATTCAGGATTTTATTCCAGAATTTTTGTAACATTTTAGGAGAGTTTTGATTCTATATATTGTTTCATTTATAATACACAAAGGGTTGGAACTTGTACTGAGAAAGACTACCATTATTATAAAGCTGAAAACTGAGATTTAGTGGCCATTTGCATTAACAAACGCAAGTTGTTTCGGGATTCCTGTGTCATATCAATGTGGTGAAGTTCTTCTTACTGTAATAAATTTTCTATGTTTTTCACATGTGTTTCTTTTCTCTATTGTTTTAAAGAAAATTGAGTTCAGGATTTGTTTCAAAAGCACCATGTTTTGGCTTAAAACAATATCAATGCTTTCTTCTGAAGTTTAAATATATAATTCTTAATTGCTCCATATTTAAAGCGAACCTTAATCTATTCTTCCTTCTCTATCTCATACAATATAGGGATTCAGTGGTATGCCTACCTTGCCCTATTTCACTTAAGATTAATACTTCTGCAAATTGATCACCCTAAGCCTTTTTGACTCCATTGCCCAATGGATTTTCCCTTGTTATTCCAATCAAACCAATTCATAAACCAAACCTTGAGCTTTTACAACTAGCCTAAAACCCTACCAAGTAAACAAAGCTAAATCTGACAGAGAGATCCCTCTCTTAGTCTAGAAGGGATAACTTCTAGACTTAAAAGTGGTTATGTGGTTACCTTTGCAATTTCTTTCACAGCCTTAAGAAATTATATAGTGCTAACAACACCAGCGCTTAATATGGTTGGATTTTTTCCTAAGAAGTTTTGAACTAGCGACCTTCACATCACAAAGTGACTTAACAATACACCTCATCACCATCTATTCTGCACCTCATAGGCCATAAATATTTTATTTTTATTTTATTTTATAACATTTTTTAAATTAAATCTAAAAGAAAAAAACTATGGAGGGATGTTGTATTGGTGTAAATGTTTGTAAACATTTACATGTGGACTCAATTAAAAAATAATAAAAGGTAAAAATGAATGTCCTATAAAAATTCTAACTTGGTCAAATTACATAAAATAAAGATAAAAATATAATACAAAAATACAAAATTAATTATAATTAATAATAAAAACAACCTAGATCCACCTTAACCCCAACTCGACCAAGCATCAAGAGGGATCAAATCTCTTGAGATGCAAACCTCTTTTAGCATGAAAGGAGATTTGATCTCTTTTGGTGCTTGGTAGATCCAGATTTAAGATGATCTAGGTTGGTTTATTTATGCATCGAGAGGCGCTCTACAACCCATATAGGGGAGATGTGTAGGCTAATGTAAGAAAGTTATTCACCATTTTTAAATGTTGGAAAATATATATTATATAGAGAAAAAATAATAAATAAATTGTTGACTTAAGTTTTTGGATATATGTTGTGTGAATTCATTGATGTCCTACACTTCGAGTGATCTCACCACCCATCATCAAGGACTCAAGTAAAGCATGATCTGGTCTCACCACCCATGATCATCCTTTACTTGAGTCCCTTATGATGGGTGGTGAGACTAATCGAAAAGTAGGACTTCAGTAAACTCACACACAATATATATTCAGAAACTTATATCAACATGACTATGAGCTGTGGAAATAAATACTCTAAAAAATTATTTTGTTTTAATTAATATTCAAATTAAACATATATAAAGATAAAATGTAAACGAATGTCAAGTAATTTCACTAATAATCTATCTTGGTCATCTTAGTTTACAAAAAATAATAAATTGGATAAATATCAAGTACAAAAACAATGGGCAAAAGCTAATAGTTTAAATCAATATAAAGTACAAAACCATTTGCTATAATCAAACGATGGGAAAAAACAATTTTCTCAAAAGCTATTTTAACATAGTCAAGTTTAACAACTAAAAATGAATGGTTTAGTAAGTTATAGAGTAAGTTATATTTATATATAATGTTTATATTAATAGAAATTAAAAAATTCATAATTTAATAACATTTTTAAAACGGATTAAGATTAATAAAAGAATAACTTATATTAATGTAGGGTAGTTAAATATGACCATCAAAATTTACTATACTAATAAACTTACCATACAATTTACATGAGTATCATTAAATAATTATATAAAATAACTATATATAGTAACTGTAATAGATGCAAATCTTTGTATATGAAGGCTCATTAAACACTTTAACAACCCCTTAATTATAAGTGAAAATAAAAAAATTATAAATAAATAAATCAAGAATAACATAATTTAAAATGATAATATTTAAAGGTTATGACATTTTTTAATCAAGATTATGTATTAAGTTCTGGTAGTCTAATTAATAAATTAAATGGTGTGTTTTTTGTTGCTCAATTTAATTGAAAATCTAGTACAAAATTTTAAAAGTCATATTTTTAAGTTGTTTAATTTGCAAAGATCAAGTCCCACAGGGGGGTTTTCAGGGTGCAAAATCCATTTATGCAATCAAAAGTATATGTTACACAACAAGAAATTACAATCTTGCTAGAAATTGTATGGTCAGATTGCCAAAAAGCCATGTTGTCTATTAATTAGACTACATCAAATTAAGTTTAAGATAATAATTATTTTTTATTAATTTACAAGTCTAAATTTCAACAATTAAAAATTAATAATTTAATAAAATAATAAATAAATTTTTATAATATTTTGTTTTTTCAAAAATTTTAACATTTATTGTGGATGGATAGATTTACGTGATGGATCTGGATAACTCTACTAACAAACGCCTCCATTCAAATAGTTTCAACATAAACTATTAATATATTATAATTTATATTAATTTATAAAAATAATATTTAGCAAACAAAACACTAATATTTAATACTAAAGTATATTTGAGATATGGTATAAGAACTATAAATTATATTGTTTTTAAAACCAACCTAGATCCATCTTGATTCTAGATCTACCAACCATCGAGAGGGATCAAATCTCTTACAAACTTCTTTTAAAGTGAAAATAGAATTGATCCCTCTTGGCACTTGGTAGATCTAGAGTTAAGATGGATCTCTTATTTCATGATTTTAGCTCTCTTTAAAGTTGATATAAATTATGTTTTTTTCTTAGCAAATGATTTACATTATATTAACAAAAATGGAATACATAGAGTACAAGTAAAGAAGCTTGGAGAGCCATAGCCCATAGGTGTCAGATGGAGACCGGCTGCCCCTAGAAGTGGAAACTAGATAGTCTACCCAAGAAGTGAAAGCTTGGTTCCATTGTTATAGTTAAGAGAGGCAAAAAACCAAAAGCAAGAGAGTTGGGTAGAGCTATTGATGGAGAACTTGTTGTTACCAATATTCTAATAACATATTGTGAGAAAAATCGAGGATAAAACATACCAAACATACATGGACATGGTCACGCTGAGCTAGCGCCACGTAAGCTAGAGAGAGCAGGGATGGGAAATTCTTGTGCAAGTTCACCATTGATTGGACTAGCTGCAACCGTATTTCCAAGGCTAGAAGGGCCAGCTTCAGGCAATTCTTCCATGATTAAACAACCATATGGATTGGGGCAAGGGGGAGAGGACCTGGTACTAATCAGCTAGATGTCCATGGGATGGAATGAGGTGTCCAGCAACCCATGAGCCAAAGAATTAGGCCCATTACCAACATAAATGGTGGATGGAGAAGAGGAGCCAGGAGGGATCAAAATTAAAGCAAAAGTATTAGTAGAGGGTGACGAAGGAAGCTCCAGAATGAAAGCTACATCGAGATTGTGGTGGAAATGCTAAAGAGTTCTCATTCATAAGTCAAGAGACGATAGACAAGAAGATTGTGGAGCACCTATAGAGAAACCCCCCCCCTTCCTATTGAACCTCCTCAGCTTCTAGATATGTCACCTATCGTCAAATGTGAGTAGTGATGACATTATGAAAATAATCGTTTCTTCTTCTACTACAAGGGTTGTAGGCGGGTGACCTCACCCCCATCCACGACCACCACAGCGAGCTCAACCATGTTCCCAAATCATGGGTGCCAGTTGGAAGGCAATGAAATTTGCAGGAGGCACAAGGGTAGCAGAAGCCAAGGGTATAAAGCATGTGGGAATATAGGACTGTGCATTGAGTGAGAGGACAAAAGACGAAAGAGGGACAGTCCAAAACGTCAGCATGGCATGCAACATAAATGCACATAGGGTGGCGACCAGGAGTGCATTGAGCCTAGGCATGTGAGGATGTGGCGAAGGGCTATAAATAAAGGAGGGAAGTGCATGGGTGAGTGAGCCATGGAGAGAGGTTGCCAAGTGGAGGGTGGATTCATGCTGAGCTTGAGCAAGTGGTTGGGAAAGAGGGAGCCCCCAAATGTGGGAGTTGATATAAATTATGTTACTTCACACGCACATCAAAATATTTTATTAATGACTAAGAGTGATATTGAAATATTTTTACCACATCTCCTTCTAATTTCTTTTTAATATTAACGATGAAGCTAGCCAACACGATGAAAATGAGATTATTCATGTTTTATAATATTTTTAATTGAAACTAACCAATCATGTATATTCATATTTTTTTATTATTCTAATCTATATTGCTTTTTTATTTAGAGAATATTTTATTTTTATTTTAAAATAGACACATGTCACAAAAACAATTATACATCTCCATCATACCAAGTTGTAAAATGTGTCTAAGGCAATTATTTCATTTTAGAATTACACATTAATAAATAAATAATTATGCCCAGTCCCAATGGTCCAGTAACCTATATAATCTAATATATGATTATAATGGTTTTTTTTTAAATATTTTTTCCCATCTAAACAATTTTACTTTTATAATTAAATATAAAACACATCAAACTATGAATTTTTTTTTAACCTATTTCTTTATATCTAAAAAATATATGAATTCTTAACCCATTAAAAAAAATTTTAAATTTAAATTAACATTAAAATATTTGTAAAATTAACATTCTACTATTAATAAAACTATTTAATAATTACTATGTTTGTAAAACATAAAATAATATAACACTTTGATTCCAAACTTCATTCATATACATATCAAACGTCATTTATCAATTTTAATAATTCAATTGTTTTTTAAATTATTTTAATAATATCATTAAATTTTTTTATATTGCAACAAAAGTATTTACTCATTATTATTCAATGCTCCTATACTTAAATTTTATCGATATGATGTTTAACAAGAGGGCAACTGTCGTAGCGGTAGTCCCTACCGTTGTGCCATATATGGATCTTCATCATTCAGCTTAACCAGTGTTTAAGCAGTGTTTTCCTTATTCAATTTGTTGGTCAGACAGGTCAGTGTAGTTCCAAGGCGATTGGAGCATAAGCATAGGTGCAAAGAAAAGCGCATATGGACAAAGCCCAGTAGAACAGAGCCAATGAAAGAAGAAGAGGCACCAAGACCCCACCTATGATGGCTAGCGAGATGTAGAAATTTCACCTGTAGAACAAATCGATATATGCAATGTCCTAAAGCATAATACTTGTTCTACTTCTACAAAACATTAAGCGAAAGCATAATCGAATGCATGAGCAACATCAAGTAGAAACATGCATAACTGATCAAGAGAAATAATCACACATAACACAAGATATATCCAGGGGAAAGCACCAGCATAAAACCCCAACCATGTATTATCAATCAAGTGTAGATCCTCAATAACATACAAAAAAAATCAGCTCAATAGCTATCCTGCTCTCTCTGTAATTAGAAGATCCTGATGATCTTCAATCAGAAGATAAAAATCATGGACTAACTAGGCCTCAGTATATAGGCCACAAGTCCTCCAATCTCCTATAATAGATCATTCTCCATGCAATGAATACTTACTATAAATATCCAAGCATCTGATAGTACACTGTCCCACATCTGATCTCAACTGGGTCTCTGACAGAACTGACATGCAAAGGTTATCCATGAGTGAATTCTCAGTTATCTAAAATAATAGTTGTCACATGCATGCAAGCATTAATAAACTATATTTTATTATTTTAACAACTTTTTAAAATAATCTAATTGGACTTGACTAGTTAGAACTAAGTCAACCGATTCTCTCATTATAGAACTCATACTTATTCCCTCAATTAGTAGAGGAAGTTAGGATAAATTCCTCAATCAGTGGGACAACTCATGTGCATGCTCGCAAAGACTTCAAACTCGAATTTCCTTAACTAATTAACTCAACTGAATTAATTAATTAATATTTCCAACTGCCGTTAAGACCAGAATTAATTTTACTTCCTATAGATAGACTAGGGACTGCTATAAATAGGAAGGGACCCATAAATGTTATTTCTAGAACTTTCTATTTTTAGCAGTTTCACCTCACCCAATGTGGCCAATGACCTCACTAGCCAAACTACTATTTTTAGACATGCTATTTTTAGCAGGTCTATTTTTAGCACATCCTAAATTTAGCATTTCTTGTTGCACATTTTTCAACACTCCCTCCCAACAAGAAAGGCTTTCTCTCGAACCCGATCCTGTAACTTTGGAATATTCTGCATGCAACACATCTACCACGTCCACTTGCTCCAACAACACTTGGAACAAAAACACTCCCAACTAACCACTCTATTGGGCTAGGAACATACTCTGATGTTGAAGCTCCACCTGCTGCTGACAAGTGCTCCCTCTCTGACATTTTCACTATTGCAACATCTCCATGCATCTCGCACCATTGCACACCTCTCTGTGCCACCTAGCACTGTGCAAAACACTTGTGCCTCTCGCATTGTTGTAGCCTCCTAGCTATGCGCTGTCCTGGGATTCTCTGCACTGTCGCTCTCTCTACCACTCCATCCGCATCTATCTCTACCCAATCAGTCAATTCTTACTACTCCACATTGGGGATCCTATAGCAAGGTCTCATCCAAGAGGTTGGGTACCTCAAGGATCCCGCCCCTCCTCCTTGGGACAATCACTCTATATCGCCCCACCTTCGCCCCACCTCCTACCTGGAGGTATGGCTACATGTGATCCCTTAGCCCACCTGGCTCGAAGTTTCCCCCTACTGGAGGTCTCTGCATGAGTAGATGTCTCTATTCGA
>APFE030666668.1:2028-14463 GCA_000404065.3 Pinus taeda | reverse complement strand
TTCACAATTTAATTCAAGGACAAATTAAATTGGAATATTCTTGTTGCCATATTTCAACACCACTCTCTATGGGGATTGAAGTGAAAGGATGCACCTGAGTCAATCAACCATGCCTCATGACATACATGTGTACTTGAAGAAGAAGCCAATAAAACATCCCCACCTTCATCTGAGGTGGTTTTCACCTCTGTAGAAGGAGCATCATCAGATCCCTTTCCTTTCCTGGGAGCTTTAGATTTACATTCCCTTTTGTAGTGCCCTTTCTTTCCACATTTCTAGCACACCTTTACAGGTTTTCCTGGAGATTTAGATCTCCCTCTAGATTTAGATCTTGTGGGAATACTATGAGGGGGGGTGAATCAGTATTCATTTTCAATTGTTACTTTTACCGGTTAGATCACTTGTATTTAGAACACAAAATGAACAATGATAAGAATAAATTCTTTTATTAATTGAATCAAGTACAAATGAATGAGTACAATAATTGTTGGCAAGCTACAACTTGGACTTTAGTGAGGCTCCGACCTCTAGGGATTCGACCCTATCCAAGGCACCAACCTTGGGTTTAGGAGCACCGACTCCAAGGACGCCAATCCAAAATATTCTAGGCTCCAACCTGTATTCGCCAAGCACCGACTTGGACTTCCAAGGCTCCAACCTTGTCAATTCTGAGGCACCAACCCCAAAGGGATCCAACCCTATTTTTCACTTTTTCAAGGTATGTTTGGTTGTACTTCACGACTCCTAATATCTTCTTCAACGAGCCCTTTCAATCTTCAGTAATGTTGTCAACTTATCATTCACGTCACGTCATCAATGACAACCTTGTTCTCTTCACATGAATGTGTCTCCTCTTTCCTTCATGGTACCCAATAAATTTGTCCAAGTCACCTCATGATGGCTTATGCATCATGGTCTTCAAGGGTGTCTCCAAAACTTCAATCAATGTTTGTCTTCAATCAATTGGACAAGTTATGCGCAAGTTCTTCCAAACAACTGTTCAATTGCTATTCATTTGTTGTTTAGTTGCTATTCACTTGTTGTTCACTTGTCATTCACTTAATGTTCACTTGTTGTTCAATTGTCTTCCTGTTGTTCAATTGTTGTTCAATTGAACTCCTCGTCATTTTTTGTTCAATTGACCACGTGTTCTTCAATTGTTGTTCAATTGACCTCCTGTTGTTCAATTTTTATTCAATTGACCTCCTGCTATTCAATTGACCATGTGCTATTGAATTGATGTTCAATTGACCCCCTGTTGTTCAATTACTGTTCAATTTACCTCCTGTTGTTCAATTGTTGTTCAATTGACCTTCTGTTGTTCAATTATTGTTCAATTGACCTCCTGTTGTTCAATTGCTATTCAATTGACCTTTTGCTGTTCAATTGACCTCCTACTGTTCAATTGACAAAAACAACCTTGTTCATACTCAGATAATCTTCCTAGGTCCGTAGAGCGTCCTTTTGAACTTTTATCTGAAAAAATGTCAAACATAGATTCGAGCCTTTCAATAAATAACCCAGTCAACAGAATGTTTGACCTTCAGTTTCCTTCTTCGCTCTTTGTTTCGACCTGCGGCTTTCTTCTTTCCGTTGTTCGTCCCTCGGCTTCATTCTTTTCTCTATCTCGCTCAACCTTTGACTTACATTATTTTCTCTATTTTGTTCAACCATCAGCTTACATTCGTTCACGAGTTGTGAACTCTCCTCCTTCTACCTATAATCGATGCCCAAGATCCTTGCCTTTAGTGAAACATTTGAACTTGTATTTATACGAGTCTCACGAATAACTGAAGGACACATCTATTGGAAGAGCAACCAACTTTTGTATTCTTCATTCAATTATTCATCAACTTGTTTATTTATGAAAAAGCCACATTAATGGAGGTCCCCACATGCCATGTCATAGCTTTAATCACAATCGCTACTCTGAGAGGTTTACACATAAAATAGCGATTCCCCTACTGCCAATGGAGCGAATACGATATGGCCTTAAGCAGTTGTTAATAAATTCATCGGGTCCACAATGCACATATTGCAATCGGGGGTTTATCGCAATTGGCAATTCGGGACATCCTTTGAAGCTTGTGATACAACGGATGGATGTGATATGATATTGAATTGTATTGCAATGGTGCAGTGAGTCCGTAATGATATTGCAATCGCAGTATTCAAGTGGCATTCCTTTGTGGTACATAACTTCCAATGCGGATACGATATTTCATTAACGCATGTTGTAATGGGACCATCGGGCCCGTAACTCATATCTCATTGGGGGTTTTGAGCGGTGGAAATACTTAAATTTTTTGATGCAACAAATGCGATATATTCCAAAACAACAGTTAATAAATATGTCGGGTCCACATCTTCAAATCGCAATCGCAAGTTTTGTGCAGTGATGGTGGTATATAATAAAGTTGTCAATGAAGTGTCTTTTATGTGTTTTCTAGCCTTTATTGTTAACTCCTCCGTTATGGTTCCTCTTTCGATAGCTCTACTCCGCTCACATAATGTTCCTCATTATTTTTCCGATAGCACTTACCCTTGGGCATATATGATAGCCTGCTTTGTCTTGGCTTGTCGCTCTTGTGGCTTCTCTTCACTCTTATGACTTCCGATAAATTTCCTTTTGCTCCTGTTGCTTCATGGATTTGCTCTTCTTGGCTTCACATCAATATTTACTATCCAGAATATTTCCATATTGACATCAATGACAACCTAGATTAACAATCTCCCCCTTTGTCATTGATGGAAATATTCTTCCTCTCTCTCCCTTTGACATCAATGGCAAAGGAGTGCACAAGGACTCCCCCTGTCAAACTGCTCCCCCTGTCAAGCTAATCCCCCTGTCAAACTGCTCCCCCTATCAAGCTAATCCCCCTGTCAAACTGTGTCGGTTCTTTCTGAACATTAGATATTTATGGGTATGTTACTCCTCCTGTCGTGGTTCTCTTTTTTTTACTCGAGATAGAAATATTTCTTCCTCATAATTAACTAGCACATTATCCCTTATTCATGTCTCAGAACTTCTTCATCATGGCTTCAATAACGCTTAAAACATGCTACACTTCAATGCTTCAAAAACAAACTCCAAATAGAAATACACCAAATGTCCAAGTTCAAGTTTTTACATTTCAACACCGTATTTTTTTGTCTCCACAGTCAGAATTAAGAGGTCTTCACAATCCGAATCATGAGACAATTCCACTAAAATTTTCATTCTCGCTATCTTTCTTCAAATCAGGATTCCTCAGTATCTCTGTGCTTCTCCTTAAGATGCTAAGCTATATTTGACAACACAACATTCTCCCCTTTTTTTTTATATTTAATCTGTGACTATCTTTTAAATTCTTTCTACTGGTTGACAATTTTTGCAATGCTTCAATTATGTTAGATGCTGCCAACTTCTCTTGCTTCAAGCTCCATTCCCAAATGTGTCTGTTTGTTTGAAGGTCACCTCTTATTATTGTCCTTGATTTACTTATTCTCAAATAAAATCCCTGAGTCGAGACACTTAACTTTTGTAATAACAACAACATAGTTATTTGCCTTATTTCTCTAACATTAGATGGCCTTCTCTTCTGCTCCAATTTTTGCTTAGTGATCAAGTGGAAAACATCTTCAACAATGGTCCAAAGAATGGTTAAGGGATCATGTTCGTCAATGTAGTGCTCCTGAGAAATGATATTTATCAAAGAGTGATTGTTAATATAGCTCATCAAAGATTTCATAAGGATCCTTTCACAGATAGCTTCTGCAATAATGATCAAGAATCATAGGCTCCCCCTAACCGTATACATCATCTCTTTTTGGCAAAATCCCATCATCCAACACTTAGAATATTAAGGATATCTTCATCAAGTCAACAACATGTGTTGTCGGCTAGAGAGTTCAAGAGACTTCCAGACTATATTTGCTTCCTTCTCCATACTTGTGTAACCTTCTTCTCTGGTATGGTTCTAGCTTGTGTAGGGGCCCAAGATAGGTTACAATTATGTGCCATATGTCCAATGTTATGACACTTGAAGCACTTTATATTGTTCTTGAATAAGAATTCATGATTTCTTCCTGCAGAATTTCTTCTCGGAGATTGTCGGGGACCATTATAATTATCTTTATGATATGCCATACAATCTTTTTCCATGTTTCCAAAGTTTGTACAAGAATAACAATAACCAAGAAATAAACTTTGGTACCTAGGAGATGGCGATTTCCTTGATGTACTTCTAAAGCATTTCTCCCTTGGAATTCCTTGATAATAGCCATTTCTTCTTCCATCCTTGACACCATCTGCATTTCTTCTTGTAGGAGGGTTTCTTCCATAGTTGTCTTGACTCTTCTCCTTTCCTTTGTTGGAACTAGGAGCATCAACATTTCTTCCAGGCTTCCTTACATCCTTGTTGTTTGAAGCATTAGAGTCTGCATCATTCTTTCTTGAAGACTCACTTGTATAGCCAAGACCTAATTTGTCAAGAGGAGACCTTTGATAACTTAGGATGTCATTTAGGGTTTGATAACTTTTCAAGTTCTTATTCAGCAATTCAACTTCCCTTTTAAGAAAGACAATTTCTTCTTTCATGTTCTTGCATTCTTCATCCTTCTTTGATAGTATGAGGTCCATTTCTTCCTTCATCTTAGTTGCTTCACATGATTGGGCCTTAAGAGATGTGATTTTTTATTTTAACTTGGTGATTCATCATCCTTTTCTTCTAGTTGGCATATCATGGTGTTTCTCTCCTTTTCTGCTTCATCAACTTGTCCTTCTATGAATGTAAAAGCTTCAATCACCGTCTCAGCTCCTTCCGCTTGTTTCCTTGCTTCTTCTAGTTGAGATCTAAGGGAGGAGACCTCTTTCTTGTATTGACCAATCTCTATTTCAAGTTTTTTCAAGCTCTTGTGCCTTTGTTCAAGGTGGCTTGACAAGGTATCTTCCTGTTTCTTTTCCTTATCCAATTGATTTATCATAGATATGACTTCTTCATGATGCTTTCTTTTGTTTTGAAGAAGTTCCTCCTTAAGCTTGACAAGCTATTCATCTCTTTCTTGCACTTGAAGCTTGACAAGGTCAACTTCCTTCCTTGTCTGGTCTTGGTCACCAGCTAGTGATTTCTTCTTAAGTCCTTCATTTTCCTTTTTTAAATTGATAATTTCTTCCATGGTGCCTGTTAGAGCCTAGATTGACCTCATGCTGAAGGGAGGCAATTCCAGGTTAACCACAAACTACGCTTAACCTGGTATCTAGCCCTACCAAGTCAGGAGAGGGCTCTCTCCTTGTGAATATCGGTCAAGATAACTGAATCAAATATGGATTTTAGGCTAGGTATAGTAGCTCTAGAGTTTTTGATTGATTTTGTTTGAGTTTTTTTGTTGGATCAAATGGAGCATGCAGTTTTGGGTCGAGGAAATGGAGTCAGGATGCAGGGTGTTCTATGGGGCGAGGTAGGTAAGTGTTTTGGCACTTGGAATTGAGTGAGATGAGAGGTCTAAGACTGGTGAGGAGCTGAGGAGGGCATGCAAAGATCATGTATCCTCTTTAAACTGTACAAAACATCAAAAACTAAATGGTTTCCCAAGGCAGAGAACTGTAACCAATGTATTCTACCTGTCTATCTTGATATCATTTAGATAGAAGAATGAATTAGATTGTGGCAAACATAACACATGAGAAAAAATAATAACAGAAGAAAAAACTATGCAAAAACACTTTACCACAAGTATCCCACAAAAATAGCTACAAATCCTAGTTTATTTCCTTGCCAAACTACTGTAAAGATGTACAATGTAGCTCAGAGCATCCAAGAGAGTCCAACCTTTGCTAATGACTGAAAAAATACATAATATAGACATCAAACCACCAATGCTAGCCATCAAGGGTCGAAACCAGGAGATGAGGAACTATTACAACCATTTCCAAACAAGGAACAGGAATATAGGCAGTGGAACTGCCTGCCTCTATAAGCATGGAAACTGATTCATTGACCCCCAAACCACATCAAAATGATGAATCTATCCTCTAAGGTCATTTCACAATTACATTTAAATAGCATAGAATTAATTACAATAAAAAATTTATCCATGAAGAGAGAAAAATTAAACTTACAGATAAACTAGGCAAAAACTAGATTTTTTGGGTAGACTGGCTCTATGTGCAGCGCCACTAGCCAGGTGCGTAGCGCCACTTCACAGCTACGTTTGGAGGCCTTCCCCTTAGCCGAATTGAGCCCGAGATAGCTCATTGGAAAGGTATTCTTGTCTATGTTATGGAACATCTTGAATTTTTTCATTTGGAGGTCATTTTATCCCTAAAAGGTGAACTATCCCAAGGCTGCATTTGTGTGTCTAAAAAGAGGCAGAGAGGTCATTTTTTGATGGTTGTTTGACCTCTTGGTGACCAAGTTTTGCTCCACAATTGCTGAGATTTTCTGGTTTTGATGCTCTCATCATGATGAATCCAAATATACAAGCCATTTCTTCAAAAAGTTCTCCAGTGAAAAGCGTAGCACCGGTGGTGTTGCGCACCTAGGGCAATTTTCTGTGTTTCAAAATTTCAAAATGACAAAAATTTATCAAAACTTGCCCAGATTTGGCACAAGGCACCACCATTAGTTGATTTGATGGGCTAGTGAGGCTTCAGCCAAGATCTTCAACTTGTCTTGCTCCTTTTTTCTCCTTAAGGCCTTCCTCAACCTAGCCTTAAGCTTCCTCATTCTTATGTTGCAGATCTTGTTGCGAGTCATGTAGTGGTAGGCCATGTGGCGAAGCATCTTCTTGTCTCCGTTTGCCTTCTCAATCAGCCTCTTAAGGTGTATGTTGACCCTCTCTAGCCATGTTTCCCTATCATTCTCAATATCTTGTTCAAAAGGGGTTAATGGAACATTGGCCTCCTTGATCTTTTTCCTGCCTTATTTTATCATTTGTAGCTCCATGAGGACTTGCTTGTCGCTCAATTGTTTGTTTTCTTGCTCTAAATAGTTGATGATCCACTTAGACCTCTCTAAATTATCTGACAAGGCTTGTATCTCAGCCTCTTTCTCCTTTATGATCATGTCTTTGGTAATCTTTGGATCTTGAGTTTCCAAGTCAATTACATTAACTCCTTGTGTCTCCTCATGATCAACAAGGTCAAAATCTCTTTCTTTCTCATCACTAAGATCATTCTTATGCATATTTTTCTTGCATTTACCTTTTCCCTTGCTATGTTGCTCAACCTATACCTGTTTAGCTGAAGAAGAAGGAAAATCCCCTTCCACTCCTTCTGAAGATAGCATTTTCCTGTGGCCTGAAGATGAAGGCGAGACCACTTCTACACCTTGTGGAGATAATACTTGCCTAGCAACTGCAAAAAGTTTCCTAGTGCCCCTCTCATATGTCACAAACACTAACACTCCAACAATTTCAGTCTCTTTGACCTTTTCATGTCCTAAAGGTCCACCTTCTTCATGATGCACTCATGAAAAGATTTGTGGGCCTTTGAACATCTCATGAGAAATGAAAGTCTCCCATGGCATGTTAAGAAGGTTCAACTGATGTAGAATAATGATTTTAATCAAGGAGTAGTGGTAAATGCTAGTAAAATTCTGGGGATATGGTTTCTTCTTTGCAATAAGTGCCATCTTATCAATGTTTTTGAACATGAAGTAGGGGATATTCATCATTCTCACCCTAGTGAAATGCATCAGTAGTCTAATGTGGTAGGCATACAATCAGGAGAACCTACCTTCACAAGTAAAGTACTTGATGTTGATTTTCATCAAAGGAGCAAACCTATCTTCCAAAAACTTGAAGGGGAATACTCTCTTGAGTTTGTCCTGGTATCTAGCCTTGATGTAAGGCTCATAGTACTCCTTATCAATATCCTGACCTTTGTTCCATTTTTCACCCACATCTGGAATACTTGTAGCCTCTAAAATGACAGCTGGTGATAAGGTGAATGCAATTCCAACAAGGTTTACTTCATTGTTGTCTAAATGTGTCACGAACAATCTTGCAAACTCATGGTGAAATTTAACCCTTTCTACCATTTCACAAAAACCAAAACATGACTGGTGTTTAAAACAACAAATGGCAAGTGGGCAGGCTTGTAACTCTCTCAAACTGGTGGGCTCCTCTCTAATAACCCTTCCTCCTTTATGAGGCTTCCTGTGATGTATGTTTCTCTCCGTGGAACTGTCACTAAGGGTGTCTTCTTCAAGCTCATATTCATTGTCTCTTTCCATTGTTTTTATAGCTGTGATCACTTGTGGTGAATGAGGAGATAGGGTGGATGAATGAAAGATAAGTATGAAGAGATTTTATGAATGAATAGGTGAGAGGGAATGGGAGTGTGAATGGGATTTAGGAAGTGAGTTGGGTTTAGGGATAGTGTAAGAGAGATGTATGTAGGATAAAGTGTGTAGAGTTTTTGGGAGAATGTATAGGGTTTGGGAAATTTGTATGTGAAAGTGTGATTTAGGGAGAATATATGAGGGAATGATGTTTAGGAAATTTACATGAGGGAATGGGGTTTAGGGCACAATAGCAAATGGATGAGATAGGAAAACAAGTGAGAGAGTGAGCTTGTTAATTTTATAAGAGACAGTTTTGGGTGAATGTTATGGTTTTAACTTTATGAATGAAACAATCACCAAGATTTGATGGAAAACCTCTTTTCAACAAGAAAGATTGATTTACTTGAAAAGAGGTAACTTGAGAGATTTGAAGCAAATTGAGTGATTTTGGAGCGTTTTGGGACTTGGCTGCCAGGTGTGCAGCGCCTCACCCAGGTGCGTAGTGCCTCCCAGGTACGAAGCGCCTGTTCAATTTTTCACTGAGGAAGTCTACCAAATGCGCAACACTGGCCTCTGGTACACAGCGCCAGCCTGAACTTGTCCAAAAACACCACGATTGCACACCTTTTCTCAATGACACTTCAAAATCACCATTTAGCTCTTGAATTTCAACTCAAACAATGAAATGATCAATAGAGGGATAATCTTTCTATAGTTTTTCCACTTTTTGATTTTTGATGTACAAAACCCACTTGGTAATGTCTATTTGCCTTTTTCAAATACTCTGTTTTTTGGATGCCTGATTTTTTGCTTGAATAGGTGAACTGATGCTTAATTTCTTTGACTTTTGTAGTGGCATGTACTTTGAAATATTAGCAGGTGACCAGGAGCAGCATGAAACCATTTATTACATATGAGAACAATAAAATTACATGAAATTTACAAATAGTATGCCAATGTTATATTTTCACCTCAAAATTGGTTTTGGGGTGAAAACTTTATTAAGCTTACAAATTAAGGAATTGTAGAGTTTTTTATCATCATTTTCATCCTCATGTGTCTGCTGACCATTATTAGCAAAAGTCACTGAAATTTTACCATGGTAAAACCCTAATACCTAATGAGGGAAACCTTAAGGCCTAAGACCATAATTGATAAAATGAACTGAAAATAAACATGAACCATTGACTGAAAAGTACAACAGGAGGTCAACAGATATATGTCATGAGGGAAAAACTGAAACGAACCCTACCATCAGTAGATCCATGACCTAATGGAATGTAACTCATCAGAATGGGACACCTAATATTAAATGCAAAAGAGTAAATTTTGATCACTGATGACAATGTGAAGACACTGACACTAACATCACCCATAAGTTTAGTGAGGAGATCTTCTTCAAAATCTTTTTCATTCTCTTCATCTTCTAGGTCTTCTTTAGCCTTGATGTCATCATTCTCATTTTCAACTTCTATGCTGGGTTTTGGATTTCCTTCTTGGTTTCCATCATCTTCTTGACTAGTAGTCATGATCAATGCTCCTTTTGAGTGAAGCTCATGAAGTTTATCCCATATGCCTTTTGCTGATGAACATTTTTCAAAGTTGGACTTCATAGAATCATGTAGCCCATTCAAGATTTCATTCATTGCTCTTGTATTATGTTCCTTGGATTTTCCATCCATCATGCTATCAGTAATCACTGATTTCCAGACTTCAATAACTTGAGTCTTTAAGAAATCCCTCATTCTTGCTTCCCATCTATCAAAGTTTCCATTGAACAATGGAGTCTTCACAAATTGATTGACTTTGATTTCGGTGGTTGTGGGAGACACATCTTTTGGAGGATTGGAAACCTTCTTCCTTGACTTCTCCATTTGTGTTCTAATGATCAACCTTCAAGCTGTTAGGCTTTGAGTGAAGGTACTGGCTCTAATACCAATTCTTAGAAATACTGAAAGGGGGGGTGAATCAGTATTCCTTTTCAATTGTTAATTTTACCAGTTAGATCACTTATATTTAGAACACAAAACGAACAATGATAAGAATAAATTCTTTTATTAATTGAATCAAGTACAAATGAACGAGTACAATAATTGTTGCCAAGCTCCAAATTGGACTTTAGTGAGGCTCCAATCTATAGGGCTTCGACCCTATCCAAGGCACCAACCTTGGGTTTAGGAGCATCGACTCCAAGGATGCCAATCCACATTATTCTAGGCTCCAACCTGTATTCGCCAAGCACCGACTTGGACTTCCAGGGCTCAAACCTTGTCAAATTTGGGGCACCAACCCCAAAGGGCTCCAATCCTATTTTTCACTTTGTCAAGGTATGTTTGGTTGTACTTCATGGCTCCTAATATCTTCTTCAACAAGCCCTTTCAATCTTCAGTAATGTTGTCAACTTATCGTTCATGTCACGTCATCAATGACAACCTTGTTCTCTTCACATGAAGGTGTCTCCGTTGTTGTTCATGGTACCCAATCAATTTGTCCAAGTCACCTCATGATGGCTTATGCGTCATGGTCTTCAAGGGTGTCTCCAAAACTTCAAACAATGCGTGCCTTCAATCAGTTGGACGAGTTCTGCACAAGTTCTTCCAAATAGTTGTTCAATTGCTGTTCATTTGATGTTCAGTTGCTATTCACTTGTTGTTCACTTGTTTTTCACTTGATGTTCACTTGCTATTCACTTGCTGTTCAATTGTCCTCATGTTGTTTAATTGACCTCTTGTGTAATTTTTTGTTCAATTGACCACGTGTTGTTCAATTGATCTCCTATTGTTCAATTGTTGTTCAATTCACCTCATGTTGTTCAATTGACCACGTGTTGTTAAATTGTTGTTCAATTGACCTCCTGTTGTTCAATTTCTCTTCAATTGACCTTTTGTTGTTCAATTGACCTTCTGCTATTCAATTGACCTTTTGTTATTCAATTGATCACGTGTTGTTGAATTGTTGTTGAATTGACGTTCTACTATTCAATTGTTGTTCAATTGACCTCCTGCTATTCAATTGACAAAAACATCCTTGTTCATACTCAGATAATATTATTAGATTTGTAGAGCATCCTTTTGAACTGTTATCTGAATTACTGTCAAACACAGATTCAAGCCTTTCAACAAATAACCCAGTCAACAGAATATTTGACCTTCGGTTTCCTTTTTCGCTTGTTGTTTCGACCTGCGGCTTTCTTCTTTCCATTGTTCAAACCTCGGCTTCGTTCTTTTCTCTATCTCGCTCAACCTTTGGCTTACATTCTTTTCTCTGTTTTGCTCAACCTTCGGCTTACATTCGTTCACGAGTTGTGAACTCTCCTCCTTCTATCTGTAATCGATGCCCGAGATCATTGCCTTTAGTGAAACATTTGAACTTGTATGTATTGTTGGGACGTGTTATATTCTTTCCACGACTAACCTACATAGTGAACTGGGGGGTTAGGGGGTGAAGCCCCCCCTTCATTGAATCGATTGCGTAGCGGGGGAGTCACATGGGGGGCGGAAGGCCCCCCCTGTCCGGGGGGTTTTAGGGGGGGTGGGGTAGCCCCGCTCTACGGGGTCCAGGACAGCTCCCTAGGAAAAAAAAAATTGGACCCTGTATTAGGTTAGGCGAACCTACCTATGGTTTTCAGTCCATGGTATTGGGCACGATGGTTTTTCGGTCGATGGTATTGGATGCTTCGACATGCATAAATATGTATTATAACATTGAAAGGAACATAATGAAAAATCAAGCAGGTAATCCAGCTTTCAGGATCCAGGGAAAATCTTTGTGTATATATGTTTTATGTCTTATTGTCTCACATTGTTTATTTTCTATGTTTTAGAATTCGTATGTAGGTAATTTCTATACGGGATTAAAACCTACATTTTGTATCAGAGTTGTTTTGGCTTCAAGGGGACACCTTTGTTACTAAGGGGTTTCACTCGAGCCTGTGGTAGACCCTGTTCAGTGGGAGATCTGCGAGATCGATTCTGGTGGTGAAAGAAGATGGCGAGCAATGGAAAGATAGAGATTGAGAAGTTCAATGGTCAGAGTTTTGAGTTGTGGAAACTCAAGATGGAGGATCTGTTGGTGGATAAAGATCAGTGGATCGCGGGAGATCCGGGTACTAAACCAACGGGAGTGACCGATGAAGAATGGAAGAAGTTGGATCGGAAGGCAAAGAGCA
>APFE030666666.1:620-32041 GCA_000404065.3 Pinus taeda | reverse complement strand
TAAAATAAGGTATGTAGTGTTTAAAATTATAATGTCATGTCAAATGGTTTCATGTACATGGATCATTAATTCTATCTTGAGAAGCATGATCAAGAGAAAAAGGATCTCCTCGTTTGAAAGGATGCAAGAAGGCATAAGACACACTATATGAAATAAACATAATATGTTCTCATATTAAGTATGAGGTGGTTGATCCCAATTAAGAAACTCTGATTAAACGCTACTGGGAATGGAATGTGCAAGGAAGGAAGAGATCGTAAGATATGCAACCACTATGAAGGAAATCCACATCCAAAAGACCAAGAAGATTTGACTAGGAAATCTCCTCGAAAGGTATGAAGACTTCGACGAAAGTCTGGAAAAGGTGAAGACCCTTGACAATGGATGTCTTTGGGAGATGTGTCAACATGAATGCAAGATGTTGATACCTACAGAAAGATGTCATGATGAAGAGCCACCTAGTAAGGTACGATTTGATTTAATGATATATTTGATTCCTTGAATAATATCTGGATGATTTCATGCATAACTACTAGAATTGTAAGTACAAGTATAACTAGAATTCATGTGGTGGATGGGAGAAGCATAATGGAGAAGAAGTAGCTATATGACAAAGGTTCCAAATATGAAGAAGGCCACTTTCCATGAAGAAAGGAATGACATGATGAAAAAAGGAGGAAAGTGATCGATGTTCGTTGCCCTACAAGGAAGAAGCACAACTAAATTTCATGAAATCAAGGAGATAAGTTGATCAAGCAAGTGAAGAACCGACGAAGAATAATTTGTTGATGTATAGAAGAATCCCTAGCTAAGAAGGAGATCTAACAAGTCCCTAATCAAGAGGGAGCTTGGATTAGAACACCCCTGATTAAAAAGGAGTGATAGTTGTGTTTTTCTATCTCATGTGTTATGCACTAGACTAGGACTAATAGCTGTAATTCTAGGTGAAGGCCATGAATGGAAATGTAGAAACATGATAGACACAACATTCTTGTCTTCACTTTGGAATAAAGAATGGAGGATTGGGTAATCATCTGACATCCGGTGCTCTTTGAGGATGTGTAGGGCATCCAAGACAAGAGTAGGCAAGAGGACCGATATTCTTTGAAGGCTGGGAACCCAAGATAAGAATAGTCCTAGAGGGTCATACTCAATGAACACCCGGGTGGGTATGTACCTCAAGATACAATGATGAAGGTTTCCATAATCATTGGTCTTGCCAACATTGTAGCTCATGGTCTCGTGGAGAGATTGAGTTGTTAGTCAAGGCCTGCACTGTGACAATGTTGGTTGATATGATGTTATATAGATGGGATTACCAATTCGATTCTTCTTATCAGAAATTATTCATATTGAGAATGACCAAGTACCATTATGAATAGCTCCCTAGTTAAGAGGGAGTGTTGAAGAAAGTGTAACTAGGTTCGATATTTACAAATTTAATTTTGATCTTTGTACTTATCAAGAAAAAGAAATATTATTTTTGTAAATTTTAATAATGAGTTTATTGCTCATTCAATAGGTCTAGGAAAGTCAAATACATATGTAAAGATATATTCTTGAGCATATATGTAATGTATATGAGTCAACCTAGTGTCTAGAATAGCCCTCCAAGACAAGCACAATCCTCTTGAAGAAGGAAACAAGAAAAATAGCCATGTTGGCCTGTAAAAATGAATTAAATAGCTAAAAGAAGTCATGTCGGCTCACATATAAAGACACACCTCTTCATTGGTTCATGTCAGATTGATATGGAGGGAAAAAGACTATATATACCCCGTTGGGGTCACCATAGAAAAGAAAATTCGGATACCTCTGAAACTTCAGATGGTGCAAGAATCTCGGTCAACCACAAGAGTACAAAACTCGATTTGTCTGAAATTTTGGAGGTCTATCCCAAGGTACAGGAATTTTGAATGACAGTTACAGGAAGGGTTGTCATATGCCATAGTAAGGTAATGATGTATCATGTGTATTTTCTGGATGAGTAGCACGGTTACAATATTGACACAATTGTGATGGAGAGGATCACAATGATCACATAGTAGCACACAGTCTCCGCATATTGGTGATAATACCCTCTCAGCATGTTTACAGTCACTGTCTCGGCATGATTATAATGATGAGGATTTTGGTGTATACTCTAACTCGACATACTAGATAAATGCAACATATCTATGATGATGAAACGCAGTGAGAAAAATCGCAGTCATGATCTTGGTATATCTCATAGTAACTCACCATACCTTGGCATATAGATATAATCATGATCCTGTTGAAGACACAGTTACAAGGAGAAGATCTCAATGAATATGTAACAATGATGTAGCAGTGATAATCTCATTGTTGCAATGAATATTTCAGTAAATGTGCAACAATATTCTCAATAAAGGTGCAACAAGGTGTCGAGATTTTAGTAATGCAATAATGATGACTTCAGTGGGGTAGCAGTAATGAGGATGATCTCAGAAGTGACAAAGAAGAGGATTGGTGTCTTGGTCTTGGAGTGGAATCGTAAGTGAAGGGTCATGATCTTGGTTTTCTTCAATTAGAATCTCTATAAGAAGAATAATGTGTGGGTTTTCCTCTCCAAGAGGGAGAGATTTTGGCCCTGGCAGAATGACAACATATTGTTTTCTTGTCTTTTTGTTTTGGTAGCTATTTGATGAACTAAAGAAGACACACTCTTATAATAACAACCGAAGATTGGAATAAGAAGAAAAATTGAAAACACTTCACAAATAGTTATCAAGGTAAGAAGAATCACATTAATCCTACTTTCCCTAGATTCTTCAATAGGCCAAAACCTCTCCCACTTGAGAGGAAAACCCGCACAAATTATTATTTTTATAGAGACTTGAATTGACGAATACCAATACCAAGACCCTTGACCTATTTTCCACTCCAAGACCAAGACACAAGATCCTTAGTCAACAATAGTCAACCTTCTGCTCCTTCCTCCTTCTCAGCTTCATTTTCAACTTTGGTTTCCTTATGCTTTAGACCTTCGACCTTCTTGAATTAAGTCTACATTCTTTGTCCTTAATTCAGAACCTTCTTGACTAGCCCTTCTTCCAATATGGCTCCCTAGGAGGATTGGACTTCTCCTCAAATTCCACTACTGCAACATACTTCTCCTTAGCCTTCACTACTACAACAGACTTCTCTTCAGCCTTCACTGCTACAACAGACTTCTCCTTGGCCTTCACTACTGCAACATAATTCTTGCACGTATATAGGTTTTATGCCCTTAAAACAATCCCAAAAATACCCTCAAAACCTTGCTCTTCTCTCTTTTTTACTTCACAGGTTGGGAGGCTTCTCCTTTTACCCCTTCGCACTTATTACTACAATCTTATGCTTGCCCAAATTTTTGTGTTGCGAAGTGAGGCTGACCCTCCTATTTATAGTGGTTTCCCCCTCAAATTAGTTGACTTGAAGAGAGTGAGCTAACAAGTCTATTGGAGGAGATAATTAATTTCACTTTGTAGCCGACTAGAAGGGAGATACTTTAGCTTGTCTTGGAGGTATATTTATACTTATCTAATGACTCATACAAAATGTGACATGCCCAAGAAGGGTCCTTTATACATGAAAAAGACTCAAATTGACCTTTATGACTAGATGACAAATTCTAAAGGCTCACAATGGGAGTCATCAATAAAAATAAATATTTCTTGCTCATGAGACCCATGAGACAAGTGTTACAATAATAATTTTATTTTTCTTATTTTCATCAATTACATAAAATCACAATTACACATGTCATGAAGACCGAACCTAGTTAAACTTTTCAACAACCTGTAGTGTATGTGCACGACAAGTTCTCGAGGTGACAAAGCCTAGTTCATAACAGGGAATGCATTATGGGCACGATTGCATCTAGAAAATATGTAAACATGTAAAATATCACTTGCTTGCCCTTGGGAGGATTCGGGGTGTTACCTACATGGATCCTTAACTATTGAACCAAAAAATCTAACCAATTGATTGGATTCCCATTATTCACAATCTAGTTCAAAAGAACTGGCCACCCTTCTAGAAAGGTCTCTATGTTTTACAAACCATGGATTTTCCAAGCTAAGATGATCAGCGTCTGATAGGCCCTCCCGAGAGACCTCATCTTCTATGTGTTGGTGGTTTTCTATCGAAACTTTGATGGTTCCTTCACCTTGCTCTTAACAACATCCCTTGTGACGACATAGCTATTGGTGGCATAGAAGAGTGAATCCATGTGTGCTTCTGGCTTAGGAAAGTGATACATACATTGATAATATGCTTCCAAAAAAGTAGGAAACCTTCATCTGTAGGTACTGCTCAAAGTCATGGCCTTCACATCAATTTGTGAGACAATCTAGCTAATGACATCTACACATGGGAAGGTTAGATATCTACATGCAACCCTGTGTAGCCTTGATATCTGGACATTAATTTAGACATTTCGGTACTCTAGATATGCTGCAAATTCATTTGTTGAAAAAGATTCATTAACTTTCTTCCATGTAAGATCTGAGTCTCTTTCTACATACAATTGAGTGTCTACTTATACTAGCAATTTTACTGGTGTTTGCTCAACTTCTTCCCCGGTACTACTCTTAGTGGTATCTTTTGAAGTAGTTATCTTAGGTGTCATGGTAATAGTGATTGTTGGAGAGAACTGCTCAGCGATTGTGGTACCTGTGGGACAGAAAAGACACTCATGGCAAGAAAACATTAGCCTTTTGGAAATCTAACATCACATCAAGATAAGGCAGCAAACTGGTGCGCTGGTGAGAAAATTTGTGCAATTATCTTGGGAAAGTGAGGGATACTGGCAGTGGGAACTGTGCATTGTGCAGTCCCTGCAGCCAAGAGACAACCTGAGGCTTGAGACTGTGCAATGCTTAATCCTACCCTAGGCAGTGACTAGGATAGACTGCACATAGTGTAGTCGTAGTGGCCAAGGGGAATACTGAGCCTCTAATATGCATTTTCTAGTCTCAGAGGCCAAGCCTGAGCTTGCATTTCTGAATTATATAATGCCCAACTAGGCAATGTGAAAATCGACAAAGGAAAGTGTTGATCTGCCTAGTGGAAGTGTGGAAAACAAGAAAATCTAAGTGATGATTTGATTTTGGGTGACAATATGGATAAGTATAGATGAATCAATGTAAATCTAGTGCATAAACTTAAAAAACGGAAGGAAAAACAAATGTGTGAGGAGAGTTGCCGAAACAATGATTGTTGATGTGCAAAAACAAGAAAATCAATGCGACACTTATGAAAGGAAAATGAAGAACTTAAAAAACACTTCTACAATAAGATACAAGTTAAAATGCTAGCAACTACCAAGATAAATAAGAAAAACAACACTCATGGAAGAGAAACGACAAAAAATGACAGAAAAACAACGAAAGACGACAAAAGAAAAACTCACCCAGAAAAGTGACAACAACTCCACTGAAGGTTCCTTGATCTCCTCGAGAATGCTAGAGCTCCAAGATCAAATGTGAAAATGAGTTCTAGAGGCATCCATTAAATATATTTGAGCGAATTAGTGTTTATGACGTGCATGCCTAAAATCAAGGAAAAAGTGACACTTGGAAGAAATTTCTAAAAATAGAGACAGTGCCACCTTTGCTAAGCTAATGATGAATCCCTAATTTCTAGGGATTTCATTTTGCTTTTTTTCTTTTCTTATTTTTTTCTTTTTTGGGAAACTTTGCATGCACACTATCGAGAAATATTGCACAACTATGGGGAACTGTACAACTGTTTGGCTTAGTACATTGTGTAGCTTCTGAGCTCAATGATAGATTGCGCATATTCTAGGCTTAGTGTTAGGTTTCCTTCCATGACTGCATAGTTTTTTAGCACAAGGAAAAAATACCAGTTTGGATTTCACAATTCCAATCATCAAGGTTGGCTTGCCCTAATGGATTGCGCAGTTTCTGGAGGCAAGCCAAGCACTGTTGTAAGGCCAAGTCATGAGGTTAGCTTGTGTCTTAGAAAAATCAGCTAAGGGTAAAAAGAGAAAACACAAGCACAGATGAAAGGGATAAGTCTCAATCAAAACATGAATACTTGACGACAGTCAAAGGTAAGATCGTGTCAACAAAAGGAAGGCTCCAAAATCAAAGCATAGGCAAAATTTTGCAGGGTGGTTGTAGCCATTACAATAGGACCTTTCCGTTGATGAAGGAAAAACTCATCCCTTTGTCTTCCAAAGCGTATATTGATGCCAAATTCTTCTTCAATCCTGTCACTTACATCACATAATGGAGAAAAATAGATTCCCTGGAATTCAAATGAAATTTGATGGACCCAAAACCTTGTAACAGGATGAGTGGAGTTTTCTCCTAGAATAATTTTAAAATTTGACTCCCTCTCTATCGAATTAGAGAGAAATTACTTATAACCAGAGAAGTGATGAGTGGCCCCACTATCAACCAACCAACTATCCCATGAATCCGGAGGAGATGAAATAGTAAGGACAAAAATAAGAATATATTTAGATTGATTTGCAACATTACTTTCATACCTCAAGAATATTGACTTCTTTTGTGTACAACTATCTTATTCATGATCACTTGGAGATTATCTTCTTCTTCTTTCATCTCTTCCATTGTGCTCATTCCTTCGGTCATCTCTCCTTCTTCGATGATTGAACCTATTGTTATTGCTTCTAGTCTTGTAGCATGGTCCATTGTTCTTCTTGGGGAAATATCGAGCATAATGGTCTCTATTTTGACAATTGCAACATTCAATGTACAATAATTCCTTCCTTCTATTTTAATTTCGTGGAGGAGGCTTTCTTGAATTTAATGGACCTCCTTTTCCTTTCTTGTTCTTCTTTTCACAAGTGATGAATGTAGTGAGCTCTCTTTCTTCATGCATTTGAATCCTTCCTCTTGATATCATCCTTGATTATTCTTGAGTGAGATTTCCAACAATTTCATCAAATGGTGGGTGGACATTGTTGTTTCTTATAGTAGTAATAAAGGTTTCCCAAATAGGAAGGAGACCTCTAAGAGTCATAATCACCAATTCCCTGCCAGGGACAGATTCCCGAACTCTTTGCAATTGATCTCTAAGACGAGATATCCTCATTATGTAGGATTGTACAAACTCTCCTTTTTTCATCTTTGTGTCTTTGAGTTGATATTTCAAGGAGATGATTTCATTCAAATTGTTGAATTCATACATGCCAACCATGTTATCATACATGCCCTTAGACTTTCTCAAATTTCCAAGATATGCAATTAAATTATCTTGTAAACCATCAATTATAATTTCCTTTGCTTTCAACTCACCTTTCTTGTACTTGTTTTTGGCAGCAGGGTAAGCATTCTCCACAGGCTCGGGTACTTTTCCTTGAATGTATTCCAAAACATCATTGTTGTCAGCTATGATCTCCAACCTGACTTTCCATGCAGCAAAATTGGGTAAGTCACCCAACTTCTCATTTTCCTTGAAGAAGGAAGGCATCTTGACTTGACTATATTAGCTCCTTCAACTTTCTGAAAGATGTTTTCTTCAATGCTTTCTTCTTTTGGGCTTGTCCTTCACCTTAGAACTGATGCCATGTTAAATTTTTCAGATTGTTCTATGTTGTATCAATTAATTTAGAGAAATTCAATACTTCAATCAGCAATCTTTCAAATAATAATTATTCTTTAAAATCATCAATAGTAATTGAAGATAGAATAATAAATTCAATGAAAAAGGAGACAATCAACACATCAACAAGAGACACCAGATTTGGTCAAAGACCAGGGGAAAAACCCCACTAGGGGGAAAACCCTTTGAAATTATTCTTCTATTAGATTGTCATAAAATGTTTAGTAGATACTACAATGCACCCAATACAATATAATCTAGCAAAACAACCCAATAACATTCAAAAATATGTTTCCAATATCAAAATATATCGGAGACAACTTTTCCTATCCAGGATCAACAGTAGTCAACTTTGGTCTATGGTCAAATTGCAGTCAAACTTCCCAGTTGCATGGAGGAGGAGTTGCGTGAGTGACTAAAGCCTTCCAGTCACTCCTTTGAGTCTGCAATCCAATGACTATGGTCAAATTTGTCCCGTGACAAGCCGGTAACTGTAACCCAAAACCCTAAAAACATATGTGAGCCTCGAACCTTGTAATTTTTGACCTTTGCGAACTTATTTTGTCATCCCAGCCTCAAACCTATGTGAACCAATAAATGAACAAGAGAATAATATGTTTTGTTATATCCAAATGACCTTGATGTCACTTGTATTTATAGGCTTCCAAGGGTGACCAATTTACCATTAGGGTCGACCTGTCCAAATGTGCATATGTGGGATTTTCTTCATATGTACACTTTCCCTTGTCCAAATTTAATGATATTTAGGTAGATTTTGGTCCTCTAAAAAAGAGGAATTCAATGAAATAATAATATCCATAAAATGATTTTTCCAAAGTGTAATTTGACCCTAGTTTCATATTTTAACACTTCCCTAGCACCACCTTGCTACCCTATAGAATAAGAGATAAAATAAAACTTCTTGGGCTCTTGTACTAGGGATAATGACCTAATTACAAAAAAATCTAGATTTCATAAAGGAAATTACATACCTTAGATCATCAATACCCTTACTTGTCTTCAATAACTTTCTCCAAGACTTCAAAATACTCTTGCTCCAAATATACTCTAAAAGTTGCTCCAATTGGTCTTCAAGATCTGCTTCAAAGCTGCCATAGGTTTGCTTCAAAAAGTGCTTCAAGAATACTTTAAGATTGGCCCAAGATTTTCTACAAATAAGGCTTCAATATCCCCTCCAAAAGGGTCTCCAAAATCTGCTCTAATATTACATCATTATCTGCATCTAGGTTTGCTCCAAGAGACTTCAAAATTGTTATGAAACCAACTCACAAAAATATATAAAAGATAGATCAACGACTTCAAAATCAGCCTCTTTGAGGGGGTAACCTCCTTTTCATTACACCAATGAACAATTCTTGGATGATACAAATGACAAGACCTCCTTTCTATATGTAGGAGTCTAAGGGTTCTCAATACAATCAAAGCCTACATAACAATAATATTGTAGGGGCACAACAATAATAATAGTGGGCTTCTATGGGGCATAATAATAACAACATTGGGACTATATGGGCATAATAATACAATAAGGGGGTTGCACTAATAACAATAAGGGGTTACACTTAGAGTATAGGGACCTAACATGCCCCTCTCCTTCCAAAAGTGTTATCCTCAATGCTTGAGTAGTTCTAGATGTTTTTGTATAAAATTCTCATCCTCCCATGTGGAATCTTCAGTAGGTAAGTTCTTCCACTTGCTAAGATACTCTAAAATTAATTGATTATGTAATTTTTGATTTTTTGTTTTTGTGACTGCTTCCAGTTCCAATATGATTTTTCCTTCCTCATCAAGTTCTGGAAATATTGTTTGAACTAGGATCTTCTCACCTATAACCTTCTTTAAGCATGAAACATGGAAAATTGTGTGCACTCAGAAAGATGCAGGAAGCTCTAATTTGTATGCCATAGTACCAATCTTTTGTAACACCTTGTACGTACCATAATACTTTGGTGATAATTTATTATCCTTGTTAGCTTGCTTGAGGGACATTTGTCTGTATGGTTGTAGCTGTAGAAATACCTAGTCACCTACATCAAAACTTCTTTCATTGTGATGTTGATCTGCCTGTTGTTTCATTCTATTATGCACCAAAGTGAGGTTATCCTTTAAGAGTTTGAGAACTTGTTGTTGATGCTTAATGTGATCTTCCAATACTTGAACCTTATAATTTTATTTTAAAGATTATGTGATGGACAGTGGATGATATCCATAAAATGCCATAAATGGGGTCATTTTTGTTGCAGTATTGAAGGAAGTGTTATACCACAATTCAGCCAGAGGCAAACACTTGACCCATTGTGTCTTCTTATCAGATACAAAGCAACAAAGATATCATTCCAAACATTTGTTCACTATATCAGTTTTCCCATCAAATTGAGGATGATAAGATGAGCTATGAGCTAACTGAGTACCAAAATATTCCACCTATTGTACTCCAAAGAAACATTTGGAGATTTTTTCATATAATTGTTTCTCCTCCAATATTTTGAGCACCATGTCAACATGTTGAACATGATCCTTCCAAGACTTGTTGTAGATTAGTATATCATCAAAAAATACTAAAACAAAATTTCTAAGGAAGGGTTTGACAATGGAATTCATCAAACCTTAAAATATAGAAGGTGCATTAGTAAGGCCAAAAGGCATGACCAAAAATTAATAATGACCCTCATGAGTTCTAAATGTTGTTTTTGGAATGTCTTCAGTCTTCATTCTGATTTCATGATATCCTGAACGAAGACCCAACTTAGTGAAGTAAATTGCTCCATGTAATTCATCAAATAATTCATCAATGATAGGAATGGGAAATTTAGCTTTAATAGTAAGCTTGTTGAGCTCCTTATAATCCAGACACATGTACCATGATCCATCCTTCTTGTGTACAAATACCACTGGAGCAGAGAAAGTACTTTGACTAGGTTGAATTATACCAACCTCTAGCATTTCTACAACCATACATTCAATTTCACTCTTTTGGGCATATGGATATCTGTAAGGCCTAATGTTTGGGGGAACACTTCCTGGAATCAAATGAATAACATGATCATGATCATGAATAGGTGGGAGGCCCTTGGGAGTCTCAAATACCTTGTAATGATTGCCCAAAACGTTTTAGAGATCTAGAGAAATAGATGATTTCAATGTTGGAACCTCTAGTGAACATAATTGTGCAATTACACCTTGTTTTTCTTTCTTTATAATCTCTATCATATTGTTAGAGCTGATTATATTTCTCGGTTTCCCCTTGATACCCCTTAATTCAACTTCCTTTCCTTCCCAAAAAAATTCAAGAAAAGTTCTTGAAAATTAAAAGCTATCGTACCCAAAGATTGTAACCATTGGACTCCTAGTACAACATCTACACCACCCATTGGAATGGAAAGAATTGGACTATTCAAGACATATTCTTCCATGGATAGCTTGATATTATGGCACTTTCTAGATCAATTTATGGTTCCTCCATTCGCAACCATTACTTGAAACGTTGGTGCTAGATATAGGAAGCAATTCAATTCCTTGGCTATCTTACAATGAATAAAATTATGGGTAATACCTGAATCAATCAACACTATTACCTTTTTCTTCTTGATATGCCCTTCTATCTTGAGAGTTTGAGGAGTGGTAATTCCTGTCAATGCATGACAAGATATCATCAGATTTGTTTCTTCTTTCTCTGGGATTGGTTCCTCGTGTATATCCTCTTCTTTTGACATTTCTTGTTCTTTTTATTGCTCCTCTTCCCCATCTGTGTAAATTAATTTATTCTCATCACACTTATGAACTTTAGTGCATTTTCTATCACAATTGTAACAAAGCCCTTTTGCGCTTTTTTCTTCCAATTGTTGTGGTGTCAACCTTGTAGGTGGTGAAAGGCTAGGAGAAACAACACTTCCATCTTTATAGTTGTGAGTGGTAGGCTTCCCTGTTGCCATAATTTTTCTTTCCATTTTTCTTGCCAACCTGAATGCCTTCTCTAATGAATTAGGTTCCAAAAGGTGAACCTCATGTTGGATGTTATCCTTTAAATTCCCTATGAACACATCAATCCTATGCTTCTCTAGAATATCATTTAACCTTATTCAATTTTTGGAAGTCCTCAATGTGCTCTGACATTGAACCCTTTTGTTTGAGATTTATCAATTGGCTAAAGAAAGTGTTGCTCTTTGTATCCTCATGATGTGCTATCATTTCGTCCCTGAAAATTGACCAAGTGACAAGTGGTTTACGAGAAAACATCCCTTTATACCATAAAAATTGATTCAATTCTAAATATAAAGATGCAATACGTACCTTTTGTAATAGTTGCACATCATGTAGATCAAAATATTTCTCCATCTGTAGTATCCATGTTATGGAATCCTTTCCATCAAACTTCCTCATATCAATATTTGGGATATGGTGGGTCTTTAATCCAATTTTAGATTCTATGAAATCATGATTAACATTTATTTTTTTCTCATCCTGAGTTTCCTCTACTACCTTTTCGTCATTAGGAGGTCTTTCTTGTAACAGCTTTGTACCACCTTCCTTCAAACCTTCCATGTCTTTCTTCAAATCTTCTATGCCTTTCTTCAAATCTGCTTCCATACCATCGATATTAGCTTCCATGGCACATATAAAACTATTTATCTTAGCTTCGATCGCATTCTTCAAATCATCCATTCAATTTTGCTTACTAGGTGTTTCTATTTTCTTGATTCGAGTCATTATTTTTATTGCTTTTAGGAGCTCGATATTTAAATGGATATAACTCTGTAATGTCATATCTTTAAGTTCTGAAATTTTGGTCTATGGTAGCCCTCTCAGTCCTATTTCTAACCCCACCAATCTGATCAATATTGGATTCTTCAGTAAATATTTATGCCAAATCTTCTACGATGACCTGATTATAGACTGGTTCAGTAGAGCGAACTTGTACAACCTTCCATGTGTTACTGTTTTGACCTGTGAACTTGAAAACAATACATAGAAATATGCATTCTGTCCTCTTTCTGTAACTTCTTAAGAAATTTCAATCTAATGCTCAGAGTGAAAGTTATGATGATTTTCCAAAGGTCACCTGTTTGGAATGTAATTCGGGAGTCTACAAAAACCCTAAATGTCTTGGACCATATCTCTAAAAATATAGCGAAACAAGATCTGAAATTTGGGCCCAAGCTTCACTAAGGTTTCGGCTCAAATGGGCTTTAATTTCAGAGTCTGAAACTTCGTAGAAAAAACATTATAGTGAAAATGCCACAATGATCGGTTTGAGATGGAATTCTGGAGCTTGCAAAACCCTAACTTGCAAAGCTCTGATACCAAATGTTACGAAACCAACTCACAAAAAGATAGAAAATATAGATCAATGACTTCGAAATCAACCTCTTCAAGGGGGAAATCTCCTTTACATTACACAAATGAACAATCTTGGATGATACAAATGACAAGGCCGCCTTTCTATATATAGGATTCTAAGGGGTCCCAATACAATCAGAGCCTACATAACAATAATATCGTAAGGGCAGAACAATACCAATAGTGGGCTTCTATGGGGCATAATAATAACAACATGGGGAATATATGGGCACAATAATGCAATAAGAGGGTTGCACTAATAACAATAAGGGGTTACACTAGTAGTATAGGGACCTAACAAAAATAGCTTCAAAACGGTTGCCTCATAGTACCTCAAAATGTATCCAAGTCTGCTTTCAAATTGTCTCTCAAGTTTTACTTCAAATTATCAAAGGTTTGTTTCAAAATACTTCAAGGATGCTCCAAAAATATGCTCTAAAAACTCTTTGAACCATTGATTCAACGTCTACTCCAAAAGGTCACCTCAAAAGACCCTCCAAGGTAACACTTCAAGTATCAAGATTAACTTCAAAAACATATTTAAGCAGGTCAAAAAGAGAGCTAATGTAAGTCTAATATATGTTCCTAAATTAAATTTGAGTCTGCTTCAAAAGTCTACCACAAGGGAATGAGTTTTATACTTGACACAAGTTCAAATTTCCACAAAACTGAGTCTTTCACAGATCTGAGCTTTGTGTTTCCTCAAGTTCAAGAATCATCACAAATGTAAACTCAAACTCCCCATGTTTGAATTTTTCTCATAGGTATGAGCTCTCTCTTTCCTTAGGTCTAAGAATCATCACAAATATATGCCAAAACTCCAAAAGTTCATGGTATGCTCATCAGTTGAGTTTTGTTCACTATATAGGATAAATATACTCCTTATTTAGCCCTAACATTTTTCATTCAAAAGGACTAAATGTTTTTCCTAAAAGAGGCCAAAATTGTGTTGATATTAGGGCTACAAATAGTTTATAAGGCTACTACAATATCTTATCAAATAACCCACCAAAAACCTTCACCCCAAAACATAAACCAAAACCCAAGATTCTTGCTTCTTCAATTTGTCTTGAGATTCATGAGATATGAATTTCTTAATCTTCTCCTTCTTACACGAACTTGTCTCAATTCCTTCTCTTTCTTATACTTGGACAAGTTGGTGGTTGAATGAGGGAGAGTTCTCTTATATTTATACTAGTTCAATCAACCAGTTGAACTTACATGTCTATTGGAGGGGGCACTAACTTGGACAAAGGCCGGAAATCAATATATTTTGACTTGAAAATTAAATTTATATTCAAAGAGGAGGAGTTAAGAGGCATGAAAATACTCGTTGGAAAGGGAATAAAGTACTCTTTGATCCTATGCAATTTTATTCTTCATCTATACATCCCTTTGACATTAATAACAATTAATTTCTCAATAGGTTTCTTATGTCCCTTTGAAATCAATGACAATTTTTCCAACAATCTCCCCCTTTGTCATTTATTTCACTACGCATTCTCCCCCTATCATCATGCTCCTCCTATATCCATGCTTCACTTCCTTTGTCTCCATTCTACACTTCCTTTTCTCTTCCCCTTTAACATTAATGGAAAATGGTGACTCATGTCTTTGGGGCTACTCCCCCGAAACATATGGCACTCAACATGACTTTTGTCTTCTTATCCTTTCCTTCTTAGTTGTTCTTACGATTCTTTTTCTTGGCTATAAGTTTATTTTGTTATTCTTGGTCTAAAACATATATGTTGTTTGGTATTCTTGTGGTTATCACAACCAATCTTCTTGAATATTCTTCTTTGATTTGACACTTATGAGAGTCAAACAAGAGATTGTTCCCTTGATCACACATCTTACCAAAGATGGGAATATTGTGCTTCAAATCCTTAACTAGAAAAAAAATTTGTGCCTTCATATGTTCACTTCCTATACTTGCCACACATTTTCCAAGTATCTTGATAGAAGAATCATCTTTGAATGCAACATACTGCTCTTTTCTTTTATGCTGACAAATTTGTTTTAATCTCCAATAATATGTGCTGAGAATCCACTATCTATGTACCATTCTTATTCTTTATCTTCAACGATCAATGCTAAGTTGCAATCTTCCTTCTTTTTCCTTTCCAATTTCATAGCTAGATTTTTTGTCTTTATGATTGGATCATTTTCAAGGTTGCAGTGATGTGCCTTGTGTCCAATATTATTGCATTTGTAGCACACAATATTTTGATTCATTAATGGTTCAAATGGATTATAGTTTCTATTAGTATATCCATGAACATTTATTTATTTGTTCCTTCCATAAACATTCCTACTTCTTGCATAATTGTATCTTGTATTGATTTTACAATGGATTGCTTTATGCCCAAAATTTTTGTAGGACTAACAATAAACAAGAAAAATATCTCCATACATGGGAGAGTAGGATGATCTTCTAAATTTGTTATGTCTTGTAGGTTGTTCAATCCATTGTTGATCTTGGTTGTTCTTAGGAACATGAGAAAAACTTCTTGAAGTAGAATCCTTTCTAAATTCCCCTTTAATTTCCTCCTTCAAAGGCTTGGAGCTTGTGCCCCCCTTTCTTGAAGATGTGCCTTAATAGCCAAGGCTCATTTTATCACCTAGAGATATTTGATAGCTAATAATGTTATCTAGCACCAGTGAGTTATTCAAGTTATTTTTAGTCTTGTCAACTTCAACCTTCAATGTTACAACTTCCTCTTCAAGCTTCTTACACTCTTCATCATTATTCATTTGGATCTTCATCACTTCCTCAATTATTTTGTATTCTTCAAGATGAACCTTTAAAAATACATTTTCTTCATCGCGCTTCTCAAGTAGATATTTCAATTCTTTGTTTTTATTTCTAAGCAAGGAATTTTATTTTTCACTATTGTTCAATTTCTCTATAAAGTCTTCATCTTCTTGTTCAAAATATAAATCTTTTCTAAGTGCCTAAAAAGAGTCTATTATCCTAGCCGGTTCTTCATAATCTAAATCATTGACCTCTTCATGATCATGGTCATTATCTTGATTTTCTTGGGTTATGAAGAGAAATTCTCTTGCATTGGGTTATTTTGTATCACTTTCTTATGAAGAGTTGTTATCCTCTTTAGAATAAATATTTTTTCTTGTGAAATATTTTCTTTTATTTAAAGGACATATCTTAGCATAGTGACCTATTCTACCAAATTCAATGAATTTAAAAGGTAACCTACCTTTGTGCTTTTTGGTTTCCTTTTTTAGCTTCCTGATGAAATTTTCTTCTTCTACATTTGAATCATCGTATGAAGTTCCTTCAACCTTGAGCTCATTGTTTATTGTCTTCCTTATAGCTTCAAAATATGCTTCTTTAAATGATGGTTCATCTTATGTATCTATGCTCATTTCACACATTGTAAGAGTGTTATGTAATTATTCCATCATCATCTTGGTCAAGTCCTTGGTTTCTTTTATGGCAGATACTTTGGTATTGTATTTCAAGTGAAGCAATCTCAAGACCTTTTGTACAACCAAAGGATCTTCAAGTTTTTCTCCTAATCCTCTGATGGAGTCAACAAATTTATCTAATTTGAGTAAGTAAGTTGCAACATCTTCTTTTTCATCCATTTTCATAATTTCAAACTGATTTCTATACTTTTTAAGTTTTACCCGCTTGACTTTCTTATCACCTTCATATAAATTTTTAAGATTATTCCAACTTTTTGGATGTGGTACATGTCATCGCCTTGGAATTAATGGTTCTTGACAAACCACCCATGATGGTATGAAGAGATTTTGAATTGCAACTAAACAACTTCTTCTCATCATGATCAGTTGGAGGATTTTTAGGAACTTTGTAACCATTCAATGATGGAGAGCCAAACGTCCACTCTTGAAGCCTTCAAGTAGGTTTCCATACAATTGCTCCATGGTGGGTAATCATTTCCATAAAACACTGAATTTTTTCTTGAAGAGATGCCTTCCATTTCCATATTTTTTCACAAACTTCCCTTTAGTGATTAGACTTTTAGAGGGTAACCTGCTCTAATACCAATTTTTGGAAATACTGAGAAGGGGGGTGAATCAGTATTTCATGAATTTCTACAATATATATATATAATATATAATATAATATATATAATATATATATATATATATATATATAATATATATATATATATATACACATTCAGGACAAGACACAGATAGATAAACGCAAAACAAAGATTCAGGACAGAGATTGAGAACAAAACGCAGAGCTTCTATTATATACAAATCTCCATGAAACAAAAGATGTATTGGACCAAGGCTCTAGCTTCCATATATAAGAAACAAAAGAGGTCTCCCAATCATCATTTTTCTTCCTACTAATCTTTCCTAAATATTTCAATAGTAATATGATATGAGATAAAGTGGAGATTCATGACAAGGGGAACCCATGAAAGCCTGTACAATAATGTAGAACTTTTATGGAAAGTAAAATGATGGGATACAAAGTGGAGATTCCTGACAAGGGGAACCCATGAAATCTTGTACAATTATGTAGAACTTTTACGGAAAGTAAAATGATGGGATACAAAGTGGAGATTCCTGATAAGGGGAACCCACGAAAGCATGTACAATTATGTAGAACTTTTATAGAAAGTAAAGTGATGGGATACAAAGTGGAGATTCCTGACAAGGGGAACCCACGAAAGCCTAAATTTATTTATTAAAGCTTTGTAATAAAGCTTTTGCACTAAAATTTATATACAGAGGATCTCCAAATGTTACCATTCTCCTTTAGGACTTCAGTCTGTGTCATAATCACTGATGTCAAGACTAGAATCATATTCTTATTCAAACCTGTCTAAATCTAATCCTAGTAGATTTTGTAACCATGGAGGTTCGCTACCAAAGCTGGCAGAAAAAGCAGAGAATCCCATGTGCGGATCTAAAGAACTTAGAGGGATTTCAACTTCTCCAAAGAAATTTAATTGCATTCTAAAAGAACCATCTTCAAGCTCTATTATATCTACTCCTTTGTATAGCAAATCAAACTCAAATATGTCATATCTCTCAGGCCCATCTTTCGTATCCTGGTGGAGTATTGATAGAGTTGTAAACTGAGTTAGCCTTCCCTGGTCTTCTTTTCTCAGGGAAAATGAAGCCATTAATAAATTCATCCAGTTGCTCCAAAAACAAAATGGAGAAGCAACATCTTCACAATACATAATTACAGATACTCTCTCATAGATTTGGGTAGTCTAAAGAATACAGTAATAATTTGACCAATTCAAAGATGGATCAAAAATTTATATAATACTTCCATATGGATGCATAACTGACCCAAAATAAATATGAACATTATTTACATTGGCTAGAGGAAGATTGTAACCCGTCTTGGCATCAATGGTGCAAAACCATTTTTTGATAATTACCTTTTGAATTTCAGTAGGTAGTCTTTTGATTTTAAATAAAAGGCAATCTGTGAAAAATGAATAATGACACTGGGGACATAATTCAACACAAGATATTTTTGAGGAGGATGAACTTTCTCCAATCTCAAACTTCTTGATTACCATTTTTCTTATTTCTCTGACCCTTCTCTTGTCATAAGATCAACAAGATAATTTTCTTTGCCTGCTTTATAAATTATATCAAAGTCATATCCATCTAAACAAAGAGCCCATCTCATGATTCTAGAGTTACCTTGTTCTAGAAGTCTTTTGTTCTAGAGCATTCCTTTCATATGCCTAAGGTCAATTTTGACTATAAAATGGGTGCTCTTAAGGAATAACCTAAATCTTTTAATTCCTTCCTTAACAACAAGAATCTCTTTATGTGAAGATGGATAATTTAGCTCTGGACCAGAAAATGTACCTAAAGTATAAGCACAAACTTCTTCTCTTTTCCCATGTTTCTGTAAAATAATTGCCCCCCAACAACGATCTTATGCATCTGTTTCTAGTATAAAAGGAAGATCTTCTTGAGGAAGAGTGAGAGGTGGCAGGTGCTCAATCTTTTTCTTGATATTTTTGACTGCTTGAGTCATTTGATCAGACCAAATGCTTCCCTTTTTTAGCCGCTGTTGTAGACTTTTGTATCTTTTTCTTGTTCAGGATAGAATTGTCTTATATAATTCAAGCATCCCAAGAATCTTTGCACAGTCTTGATGTCTGGGAGAATATTAAGAAAGTTGGCTAAGGAATGCAAAACATGAGGCTATAATTCAACTTTCCCTTGAGATATAAATAATCCCAAATACTCAATATGAGCTTTGGCAATAATGAACTTATTAGATGAATTGGAGAGAGCAAGTCCATGTTGATGGACTGTTTGATAAAAACTTTCTAAATGGTTTTTATGTTCTGCAATATCTCTGATATACACAAAAAGGTCATCAATATATACAATAACAAAATAACAATCTTTAAAGTTGTCTTCCATTCTTTTCTGGAATTCTGGGGGAGCATTTTTCAAACCAAAGGGCATGACAGTCCATTGGTATTGTTTCCCTGGTACTACAAAGGCCGTTTTGTATCTATCCTCTGGGATAATCCCAAATTGCCAAAATCCACTTTTCAAATCAAATTTGCTAAAAACATTTGATTTAGCAATTTTAGATAAGAGAAACTCTTTATTGGGAAGAGGATACCTGATCGGCATTAATGTCTCATTTAACACCTTGTGATTTATAACCAATCTCTTTTTCCCTCTTTTTTTCTCGAAGTGTTTATTGACATAGAATGCAGGACAGGCCCATGAACTTTTACAAGGTTCAATAAGTTTTCTGAGAAGCAGATCTTGGATCTCTTTGTTGCATAATTCCTACTCTAAAGGGCTCATATGATTTGCAGATGCTTTCTATGCCATAATTGTTCCTTATTTCTTAAATGGAAGAGAGACAAAATATTTTTCCCTGGACCAAAATGCATCAGGGTGGTCAAAAGAATAATTTTCTCTGATTTTCTGACTAATGTCTGTAAGAACAGTGGCACCATGCGTGTCAACATGCTTGACAATTTTCTGGATTTTATTTAGATCGACTAGAGTAGACTCTTGATTAATAGCTTCATTTGGTTTGATTCTTAGTGTATATATTTTTTTGGTTGGAACTGGAACCTTACTTCCCTGCACATTAAAAATGATTAATTTTTTGTCAATTGTAATGGGCATAAACTTTTTCATAAAATCTTGTCCTAGCAATATGTCTGCCCCTATGTCATAATTAAACAAAGTAACAAAAACTTCTATTACTCCCAGCAGTAGAGGAAAATCTAGAGCAATGTATGGAATCTGGATAAGTTGTTTATTGACTGCCCTGAACTGGATTTGAGTAGGCTTCCAGTAGTAAGTAGGGATTGCTTTGTATTTACAACAGCTACTCATAGCACCTGTATCAATCTAGGCATCCAAAGTATATTCTTTATATCCAGGGACTTTTATACTTACAGGGATTACCATCCTATCATCAATCCCACTAATATCTTGGATATTCTCATTGTTGTCTTGACTTTTTGTAGTCAAAGCTGTCTGAAAATCTACGAAAGAGAGAGAAACAAATTTGGAGTTTAAATCATCTAATACTTGCATTTGAATTCTGAATTTTTGTGAAAGATTTTTCATTTATGCCCTATCTTCTATTAAACTTTTTTCAGCCTGGTGATTCTTATCCAATATTTTCTCTGTGGGAATAGTGGACAAAGGAGGACCCCAATCCTGGAAATCTTCTATTTTAATAGAAGTTTGAGGGAGATCATTTTTCAAATGATCTATTTTCTCTCGTATTCTTCTTCTAGGTATGAGTAAGTTGGGATGTAGAGATGCTTTTTCTCTTTCTAATTCTTCCACCTGTTGTTTAAGAGTAGAGAAGGAGAACATTAAGCAATCAGAAATATATGTACAGTCACTCTGATTATCATCTAAACAGAGTTGTCTGAAATCTTCATCCAGATTTGAGGAACTATCTGTTTGAGTAACAGAAAAGCATTCAAAGTCAGAATCAGACTGAGAAACTAGATCCCATTCTACTGGATCATGTGCTGATTTAAATATAGAAGAAATTTTCTTTTGAATCTTTTTCTTTTCTCTATTGGGACAATTATTTGCCCAATGACCAAGCTTTCCACAGATAAAACATTTTGTTTTTTTGGTTGGCTTATTCCTCTTTCTGAATATAAATCTAGATCTTTGTTTTGGTGAGTATATTTTCTTTGATCTAGAGGAATATTCCTTCGTTTTGCATTGACATTTATCAATTTGGTTTCTTTAAGAACCCTTCTTGGAGGCGTTCTTATAACATCCAAAATGGTCTATCTCTGAAAATGAATCACAAATAGCGGGACTAAAATGTAACTGTTTTTTGACATTTTTCTTGGTCTTATATGATGCACATTCATTCTTCAATGTTATGAGGATATGCTTATGCAAAGCTGCTAATGATAATGTATCAATAGAAATATGCTTGGCAGTAAGTGACTGATGAACTAATTCTGGAATACTACCCGGTATAGATGCTATGTAATGTCTAAGGTATGCAATGTTATGATGATCAAGAATCTTATAATATAGATTCTACATAGTGTAGTAATACTCTGATAGGAGATCTAGACTGCACAATCTTTGACTCATAAACATTTGGGCAAAGTGCTCATTATTAAAAGATATGACTCCAAAAAATTCATGGGAGAGAGCCATGAGTATTGCTTGAAGTGGATCATCACTTTCTAGGATTTCATCATGATCATCCTTTTTAACTGTTTCCCACCACAGTCTTGCATTTCCAATTAAATTCCATTTGATGAGGATTACTATATCTTTCCATGAAGCTTTTGTATCAGCTTTCTTTTGTGAGGCCCAAGCATTTATCTGCTGCAAAAGAATAAGGGTTTGATCCCTTGTTAGGCAATCAAAATTTATAAAGAAAGTATTCCCCTACTTATCAGACTTGAGTGTAGAGGATGGATCATCGTTGAATTCTATAGAAACAAGATTTTGTGTCCATGTGTTAAAATGATTGCTCTTTGATTGTAATCCAATATCAAATCCTGTTGTTCTTGCATTTTTGTTTGAAAAATTAAATTTTTCATTCCTTTTGTTTTTTGGAGGATTTGATGAACCTTCATCTCCTGAATAACTTACCATCTTGATTTCTATAATACAAAAAATTCAATTTTTTGTTTTAACAGATCTAGATTTTCACGGGCTAAGTTAGTGCCTTGAACTAAAGCAGATAGCTTGCTATCATTTCGATCCATCATTTTAAGTGAGAGTTGTTATGTTTTTCCAATAGCTTTGGCCAATGTGAATTTCGGGCCTTGTTCTTCTATCTCAGAGTAATTGGGAGGACTGTCAGACTTAACCATAGATGCTTCAAAGCTAGTTACAGCTCTACTTATTACTCCTAGCTGATCATTGATTATCCTGAGTTGATTTTCATATATGTCCTGAGAAGCATGCCTTGTGTCAATACTCTTGTGAATTTTCATGATATGTTATTTGACTTCAACCACTTCCCTGGCTAAATCATCTATGTTCTGGGCTATGCAAACTGACTAATAATTACCATAGTTTTGCATTTTAGTGAATTCAGAGGGTTCTGGATCTATAACTGTTCTGTAATGCAAAAACTGAAGATCACTCTGAAAAACACCATCCTTGAATTTAGTTGTGCTATTACTTGGATCTAATCTTCTTTCCGGTAATTCCATCCTATTTCCTGGCTTCTCTCTCGGAAGGGAGATCACGCATAGATCTCTTGCTGGAGGCATGATACATTCAGGACAATTTGGATGTTGTCTTAAATGGTGAGTTGTTACCATTGTTTGGTATTGCTTTTTTGTTTTTTCTTCTTTATCTCCATCGCAGTAAATGCAGTCCGCTAATGGATTATTTCTATTCTTATCCAAATACGTAGAAATGGGTGCTGAAATATTTACTTGGTGAGGTAATCTGGAAGATTGACTTCTAACTAACTTTTTTTGCTAGGAATCTAATTGGAACCTGAGACTTGTACTACCATCTGGTCTTTTTACAGTTTTTAACAGTTTGGAGGAAGTATCGGCCAATTGTGGATATTTCTTTGACATCAGGGTGTATTGGCTATTCCATTCAGATGATAACCTTAAATCACAAAACCCTACCTGCAAGGGAGTTGTGTTTCCAGGGCCAACAATAACTCCTTCTTTTAAAGCTCTTTGTAACAAACTAGGATTTAGAGGAGGCATACTTGAAGAAACAAATCGAATACATACATGTGACTGTAACTATGCTAGAAAATATATACGAAAGATGCAGGGCACAGATAGATAAATGCAAAACAAAGATTCAGGACAGATATTGAGAACAAAAAGAAAAGCTTCTATTATAAGCAAATCTCCATGAAACAAAAGGTGTCTTGGACAAAGTCTCTAGCTTCCATCTATAGGAAACAAAGAGATCTCCCAATCATCATTTTTCTTCCTGTGAATCTTTCTTAAAGATTTCAATAGTAATATGATATGAGATAAAGTGGAGATTCCTGACAAGGGGAACCCACGAAAGCTTGTACAATAATATAGAACTTTTACGGAAAGTAAAATGATAGGATAAAAAGTGGAGATTCTTGACAAGGGGAACCATGAAAGCTTGTACAATTATGTAGAACTTTTACGGAAAGTAAAATGATGGGATACAAAGTGGAGATTCCTGACAAGGGGAACCCACAAAAGCATGTACAATTATGTATAAATTTTTACGGAAACTAAAATTATGGGATACAAAGTGGAGATTCCTGACAAGGGGAACCCACGAAAGCCTAAATTTATTTATTAAAGCTTTGTAATAAAGATTTTGTACTAAAATTTATATACAGAGGATCTCCAAATGTTACCATTCTCCTTTAGGACTTCGGTCTGTGTCATAATCACTAATGTCAGGACTAGAATCATATTCTTCTACAAAGCTTTCTAAATCTAATCCTGTTAGATTTTTTAACCATGGAGGTTCGCTACCAAAACTGGCAGAAAAAGTAGAGAATCCCATGTGCGGATCTAAAAAACTTGGAGGGATGCCAACTTCTCCAAAGTAATTTAATTGCGTTATAAAAGAACCATCTTCAAGCTATATTAGATCTACTCCTTTGTACAACAAATCAAACTCAAATATGTCATATCTCTTAGCCCCAACTTTCATATCTTGGTGGAGTATTGATAGAGCTGTAAACTAAGTTAGCCTTCCCTGGTCTTCTTTTCTTGGGGAAAATGAAGCCATTAATAAATTCATGCAGCTGCTCCAAAAAAAAATGGAGAAGCAACATCTTCACAATACATAATTACATATACTCTCTCATAGATTTAGGCAGTCTGAAGAATACAGTAATAATCTGACCAATTCAAAGATGGATCAAAAATATATACAATTCTTCTATATGGATGCATAACTGACCCAAAATAAATATGAACATATTTACATTGGTTAGAGGAAGACTGTAACACATCTTGGCATCAATGGTGCAAAACCATTTTTCGATAATTACCTTTTGAATTTCAGTAGGTAGTCTTTTGATTTTAAATAAAAGGCAATATGTGCAAAATGAATAATGACACTGGGGACATAATTCAACACAAGATATTTTTGAGGAGGATGAGCTTTCTCCACTCTCAAACTTCTTGATTACCATTTTTTCTGATTTCTCTGACCCTTCTCTTGTCATAAGATCAGCAAGATAATTTTCTTTGTCTGCTTTATAAATTATATCAAAGTCATATCCATCTAGTCAAAGAGCTCATCTCATGATTCTAGAGTTACCTTGTTCTAGAAGTATTTTGTTCTAGAGCATTCCTTTCATATGCCTAAGGTCAATTTTGACCATAAAATGAGTGCTCTTAAGGAATAACCTAAATCTTCTAATTCCTTTCTTAACAGCAAGAATCTCTTTATGTGAAGATGGATAATTTAGTTCTGGACTAGAAAATGTACCTGAAGTATAAGCACAAACTTCTTCTCTTTTCCCATGTTTCTGTAAAAGAATTGCCCCACAACAGCAATCTGATGCATCTGTTTCTAGTATAAAAGGAAGATCTTCATGAGGAAGAGTGAGAGGTGGTATCTACTCAGTCTTTTGCTTGATATTTTTGACTGCTTGAGTCATTTGATCAGACCAAATACTTCCCTTTTTTAGCCACTACTGTAGAACTTTTGTATCTCTTGCTTGTTCAAGATAGAATTGTCTTATATAATTCAAGCATCCCAAGAATCTTTGTACAGTATTGATGTCTGGGATAATATTAGGAAAATTGGCTAAGGAATGCAAAACATGAGGTTGTAATTCAACTTCCCCTTGAGATATAAATAATCCCAAATACTCAATACGAGTTTTGGAAATAATGAACTTATCAGATGAATTGGAGAGAGCAATTCCATGTTGATGGACTATTTGATAAAAACTTTCTAAATGGTTTTTATGTTCTGCAATATCTCTGTTATACACAAGAAGGTCATCAATATATACAATAACAAAAGAACAATCTTTAAATATGTCTTCCATTATTTTCTGGAATTCTAAGGAAGCATTTTTCAAACCAAAGGGCATGACAGTACATTGGTAATGTCCCCCTAGTACTACAAAGGCCATTTTGTATCTATCCTTTGGGATAATCCCAATTTGCGAAAATCCACTTTTCAAATCAAATTTGCTAAAAACATTTGCTTTAGCAATTTTAGATAACAACAACTCTTTATTGGGAAGAGGATACTTGATCAACATTAATGCCTCATTTAACGCCTTGTAATTTATAACCAATCTCTTTTTCCCTCTTTTTTCTCGGAGTGTTTATTGACATAGAATGCAAGACAAGCCCATGAACTTTTACAAGGTTCAATAAGTTTTTTGAGCAGCAGATCTTGGATCTCTTTGTTGCATAAGTCCTGCTCAAAAGAGATCATCTGATTTGTAGATGCTTTCTGTGCCATAATTGTTCCTTATTTCTTAAATGGAAGAGAGAAAATATTTTCCATGGACCAAAATGCATCAGGGTGGTCAGAAGTACAATTTTCTCTAATTTTCTGACTAATGTCTGCAACAACAGTGGCACCATGTGTCAGCATGCTTGACAATTTTCTGGATTTTACTTAGATCAGTTAGAGTAGACTCTTAATTAAGAGCTTCATCTGGTTTGATTCTTAGTGTATATATGTTTTTGTTTGGAACTGGAACCTTACTTCCCTGCACATTAAAAATTATTAGAATTTTTCAATCGTAATGGGCATGAACTTTTTCATAAAATCTTGTCCTAGAAATATGTCTGCCCCTGTGTCATAATTAAACGAAGTCACAAATACTTCTGTTTCTCCTAGCAGTAGAGGAAAATCTGGAGCAATGTATGGAAGCTGGATAAGTTGTTTATTGACTACCCTAAACTGGATTTGAGTAGGCTTCCAATAGTAAGCAGGGATTGCTTTGTATTTACAACAGCTACTCATAGCACATGTATCAATCTGGGCATCCAAAGTATATTCTTTATATCCAGGGACTTTTATATTTACAGGGATTACCATCCTGTCATCAATCCCACTGATATCTTGGATATTCTCAATGTTGTCTTGACTTTTTGTAGTCAAGGTTGTCTGAGAATCTGCAAAAGAGAGAGAAACAAATTTGGAGTTTAAATCATCTAATTCTTGCATTTGAATTCTGATTTTTTGTGCAAAATTTTTATTTGTGCCCGATCTTCTCTGAAACTTTTTTCAACCTGGTGAATCTTATCCAATATTTTCTCTGTGGTACTAGTGGACAAAGGAGGATCCCAATCCTGGAAATCTTCTATTTAATATAATTTTAAGGGAGATCATTTTTCAAATGATCTATTTTGAGTAAGTTGGGATGTAGAGATGCTTTGTCTCTTTCTAATCCTTCCACCTGTTGTTTAAGAGTAGAGAAGGAGAACATTAAGCAATCAGAAATATATGTACAATCACTCTGATTATCATCTAAACAGAGTTGTCTGAAATCTTCATCCAGATCTGAGGAACTGTCTGTCTGAGTAACAGAAAAGCATTCAAAGTCAGAATCACACCTAGAAACTAGATCCTATTCTGCTGGATCATGTGTTGATTTAAATATAGAAGAAATTTTCTTTTGAATCTTTTTCTTTTCCCTATTGGGACAATTATTTGCCCAATGACCAAGCTTTCCATAGATAAAACATTTTGTTTGTTTGGCTAGCTTATTCCTCTTTCTAAATATAAATTTAGATCTTTGTTTTGGTGATGAGTATCTTTTCTTTTATCTAGAGGAATATTGCTTGGTTTTGCATTGAAATTTATCAATTTGGTTTCTTTGGGAACCCTTCTTGGAGGTGTTCTTATAACATCCAAAATGATATTTCTATGAAAATGAATCACAAATATCAAGACTGAAATGTAACTGTTTTTTGACATTTTTCTTGGCCTTATATCATGCACATTCATTCTTCAATGTTGTGAGGATATGCTGATGCAAAGCTGCTAATGATAATGTATCAATAGAAATATTCTTGGCAGTAAGTGACTGATGAACTAATTCTGGAATCTTACCCAGCATAGATGCTATGTAATGTCTAAGGTATGCAATGTTATGATGATCAAGAATCTTATAATACAGATTCTACATAGTGTTGCAATACTCTGATAAGAGATCTAAACTGCACAATCTTTGACTCATAAACATTTGGGCAAGGTGCTCATTATCAGAAGATATGACTCCCAAAAATTCATGGGAGAGAGCCATGAGTATTGCTTGGAGTGGATCATCACTTTCTAGGATTTCATCTTGTTCATCCTTTTTAACTATTTCCCACCACAGTCTTGCATTTCCAATTAAATTCCATGTGATGAGGATTACTATATCTTTCCATGAAGCTTTTGTATCAACTTTCTTTTGTGAGGCCCAAGCATTTATCTGCTGCAAAATAATAAGGGTTTGATCCCTTGTTAGGCAATCAAAATTTATAAAGAAAGTATTCCCCTGCTTATCAGACTTGAGTGTAGAGGATGGATCATAGCTGAATTCTGTAGAAGCAAGATTTTGTGTCCATGTGTTAAAGTGACTGTTCTTTGATTGTGATCCAATATCAAATCCTGTTGTTCTTGCATTTTTGTTTGAAAAAGTAAATTTTTCATTCCTTTTGTTTTTTGGAGGATTTGATGAAACTTCATCTCCTGACTGACTTGCCATCTTGATTTCTATAATACAAAAATTTTCAATTTTTTGTTTTAATAGATCTAGCTTTTCACGGGCTAAGCTATTGCCTTGAACTAAAGCAGATAGCTTGCTATCATTTCTATCCATCATTCTAAGTGATATTTGTTGTGGATTTCAAATAGCTTTGGCCAATGTGAATTTCGGGCCTTCTTCTATCTCAAAGTAATTGGGAGGACTGTCAGACTTAACTATAGATGCTTCAAAGCTAGTTACAGCTCTACTTATTACTCCTAGCTGATCATTGATTACCCTGAGCTGATTTTCATATATGTCCTGAGAAGCATGCATTGTGTCAATACTCTAGTGAATTTTCCTAACATTTTCTTTGACTTCAACCACTTCCCTGGCTAAGTCATCTATGTTCTAGGCTATGCAAACTGACTGATAATTACCATAGTTTTGCAATTTAGTGAATTCAGAGGGTTTTGGATCTATGGCTATTCTGTAATGCAAAAATTGAAGATCACTCTGAACAACCCCATCCTTGAATTTAGGTGTGTTATTACTTGGATCTAATCTTCTTTTTGGTAATTACATCCTATTTCCTGGCTTTTCTCTAGGAAGGGAGATCATGCATAGATCTCTTGCTGGAGACATGATACATTCAGGACAATTTGGATGTTGTCCTAAATGGTGAGTTGTTACCATTGTTTGGTATTTCTTTTTTGTTTTCTCTTCTTTATTTCCATCACAGTAAATGTAGTCCGCTAATGGATTATTTCTATACTTATCCAAATACTTAGAAATGGGTGCTGAAATATTTACTTGGCGAGGTAATCTGGAAGGTTGACTTCTAACTAACTTTTTTTGCGAGGAATCCAATTGGAACCTGATACGTGTACTACCATATGGTATTTTTACAGTTTTTAACTGTTTGGAGGAACTATCGGCCAATTGTGATTTGAATTCTTTCGTATATATTTTATATAGGAAATAAAAGGAAATATGTGAAAAATGAATAATGACACTGGGGACATAATTCAACACAAGATATTTTTGAGGAGGATGAGCTTTCTCCAATCTCAAACTTCTTGATTACCATTTTTTCTGATTTATCTCACCCTTCTCTTGTCATAAGATAATTTTCTTTGCCTGCTTTATAAATTATATCAATGCCATATCCATCTAGCCAAAGAGCCCATCTCATGATTCTAGAGTTACCTTGTTCTAGAAGTCTTTTTGTTCTGGAGAATTCCTTTCATATGCTTAAGGTTAGCTTTGACTTTAAAATGAGTGCTCTTAAGGAATAACCTAATTCTTTTAATTCCTTTCTTAACAACAAGATCTCTTTATGTGAAGAATATATTATATATATATATATATATAATATACTATATATATATATATATATTATATATATATAATATATATATATATATATATAATATATATATATATATATATTATATTTATGAAGAAAGCTACCAACTTATGGTTTACCATCTACAACTAGAAGGACTACAACCCCAATATTTACCAGCGCCTACTAGAAGGAGGCGACAACCTCCTAAGAAAGTTACAACTTCCTTCCCAGGAACCACCCTACCACCCTATAGAATAAGAGATAAAATGAAAAGTATTAGGTTCTCGTACCAAGGACAATGACCCAATTACATGTACATACAGATTTCATAAAAGAAACTTCATACCTTAGATCATCAATACCCTTACACATCTTCAATATCTTGCTCCAAGACTCTAGAATAATCTTGCTCCAAATATACTCTAAATGTTGATCCAATTGGTCTTCAATATATGCTCCAAATATACCTTAGGTATGCTTCAAAAATAACTTCAATAAGACTTCAAGATTGATCCAAGATCTACTACAAATAAGGCTTCAAGAGCTCCTCCAAAGTGTCTCCAAAATCTACTCTAAGATTACTTCAATGTTTGGTTCTAGGTTTGCTCAAAGAGACTTAAAAACAAGTTCAAAAGGGTTGCCCAATATTACCTAAAAACGTATCCAACTCTGCTTTCAAATTATCTCTAAGTTTTACTTTAAATTATCAAAGGTATGCTTCAAAAGAATTAAATAATGCTCCAAAAAGATGCTCTAAAAATTGTTGAGATTGCAACAAGATGATGGAGCTTAGTGGAAAGAAGTCGCCTTCACTAAGTTGGCCCGCAGGCTATTTTTGGCGCAAAGTCTATTTTTAGACATATAGATCATGGTCTATGAGTTGCAAGATGCTATTTGTGGATGGTTGATCAAGTTGGTAAAAATAGATGGACTTCTATTTTTCGACAACAGTGGAGGTAATGTTAGTCTAAATATAGAATAGTCGAATATTATTAGCCCTTAATAATATTTGGACTATAAACATTATCTTATTCTCTTGGAGCACTTCAGTTCGAGCTACGAGTGTGGCACATGCAGCTGCATGAAGGAAATACGTGGTTCTTATGGGTTAACTTGAGCTATTGCATGGAGGACTTCAGTGATTGAGTTATGTGGAGTTGTATCAGGAGTTGTGTTCAATTTGACTCAGTTGAACTAGTTGTAGTTAGTCTAACTGGCAAATAGACTAATGTTGAGTGGTTTGAATTAGTTATTAATTAATTCACTAATTATTAACTCATAAAGCAACTAAAGAATACATCAGTTAACTCAGTGCATGGACAGTTCAGTGGAGACAAGTGTTAGAGGTAAGTGAAAGGGCAAGACAGCTGTCAGTTGTGACTATAGTTGTGCATGTGATTTTCACAATCAGTGGGATTGAGTTGCCAATGAGGATTTCGTAGTGTTGCACAAGGGAAACACGTGAATGGATCAGCCATTCTCAGTATTCTCTATGCTGGATTGTGCAGTGGAGGCAGGCAAGCAGTGGAGGTGATTTGAGCCAGCGATTGTTTCAGATCTATGTTGTATTGTGTGTAGCAGTGGAGCTAGTATTGTACTGTGTACTATTACATGATCTCAATCAATATAATATACAGATATTTGTGGGGTTTTCAGCTTTATGCTTTCCCCGGGTACATACTATGTTGATATGTGTGATTGATGCTTCAATGTGCACATGTGTATGTTTCTGAATACTGCTAAATTGATGATCAATGGTAGATGAGATTATGTATTATGCATGAATTCTGCAATAGTGTATAATCAGGATAATCTCGGTTGAATAAGTGTCATATTATTCATAAAATTTCTACATGGTACTAGAGCTAGTTGATTTGTAGAAGAGATTTCTACATGATACCAAAGTGAGGATTGATCATCAGATCTATTATTTAGGAAGTGACTACGTTTTATTTCTTCAGGCAGAGTCTGTAATCG